>CAIGRH010028790.1:0-20413 GCA_903798295.1 Fraxinus nigra | reverse complement strand
TTGGCAATTGGAAAAAATTCAAGATCCAATGGTAAAAAAAAAAAAGTATCACTTTTATTGACAATTTTCATACAAAACAAAACCAAACGAATGATATTCGGTATGGTAATTTTTTTTTTTTTGCAAGTGAAACAAATTCTAGACCCAACGGTAAAAGAAATTATCACTTTAATGGACAATTTTCATAAAAAATAAAGTCAAATTGACACAAAACTTTCAACATTTTTAAGTAGAAAATTATACCAATCAAACACAATAATTCACAATAAAACAATTTTTGGGTAATTCAATTCCCTAGAATTCATTTTCTTTTCACATAGTTTCCATTTTTTCAATTCTCTTCATTTTGCCGAGACAAATGCCAAGTCATTGCCAAGATAAATGCCACGTCATCAATTTTAAATTCATGTACAGTTTCTGTAACAAGTTCGCTGTACCCATAGTAGAATTGATAACAAAATTATTGCCCCGTTCGATAAGGATTAAAATTGAAAATATGGTCGTTATGAGGTCCCACTTGTCTAATAAAAGTCAACAATAACGACTAATTTTTTAATTTTAATCTAATTTTAATCCCAACCGAACGGGCCTATATTTTTTAAGGTTTCCCTTTACATAATACATGACATAAAAAAATATTTGTTCATGGAACAAGAGACTTGCAAGTCGGCTCGACTTGCCCCACCCACAAGCAAGCTGATAGGGAAAGCCAAGCCTAAAAATCTACTCGCTCTCGACTGTGCTGGCTCGGTCCATTGACATCTTGTCAGATATCCCACATTTCTACGAGAACTGAAATTACCTGAAAATTCACTCTTCACTCTTTAACTGGAATCGCCTGAGAATTTTGAACTTTTTTTTCCATCTCTTCGTATTTGAAATTCAGAGAAGGAAGCGAAGAGAGAGAAATGAGCAGCAGGAATGGAGAAACTTTAGTTGAAGCGGCACTTAGAGTACTACACACCGATGACCCATTTGAGAAAGCCAGGCTTGGTGATGAAGTTGCAAACAAATGGCTACAGGGCCACATAGTTCTCCCATACGATGATTCAGTAGATATTGCTGTGCCTGGTCGACCTTCCCGGCTCTCAAATGTAAGTAATGAACAACTTCATTCTGTTGTAAATCAACTGTTTGATAAAATGTCACTGGTGTTTTTGCTTATGTTGGAAATTTGTTTATGGTAATGCACGCAGGTGAAGTTGGTGTCGCCGAGTGAGATGCCGAAGCTGGGGAAAGCTGGGAGTTTGCAGAGTAGACAGTCTATTGTGCACAGTCTTGTGCATACTGAGAGCTGGGCTATTGATTTGTCTTGGGTACCCTTTCCTTTCTTCGTTTTTTGGTCCCTCACCCCACCACCACAGCTTACACATGCGAACGCACGGCCCAAATTGCCGCCTCATTTAGTTACTATATGAAATGAAAGTGTTATGTGATTACTCGTTGCTTTAAGCGTTTCGTAACAAAGCAATGACTAGCTTTGTTAAGCAAATAAGACATTTATGTTGAAGTGAACAGAATAGATGGATGGATTTAGTAGGGAAGAACAATTTTATTGTCTACGTGTACAATGTACTAGTATTAGTTTTCTGGAGTTATACAAGTAAAAAATTCTTTTGCCCCTTGAACTCTTCATAAGGTACCAATTTACTCTTGACTTTCCTGTCTCTTAATTTCCCTGCAAAACCTTTGACCTAAAAAATTTTCCTTCTTTTTTAACCACACATTCTTCAAAAAATTACTATTCCCCTCGTTATAATTTGAAAAAATGGAGCCCAAACAGGGGCTAAAGAAAAGTCACTGAACAATAAAATGCAATTTAAAGATCACACCAATCAATACCACTGCTACCAAAACCCAGCCACCACAACCAAATGCAATTTAAGGTCTGAAAGGAATACTGGGAGTTGTTCGATGACCAAGGGTCTGAATTTCCAATGAATACCTGTACCTTGGGTGGTAGTGTAGCCAAAGAGTTAAAACTTGAATTCAGGATCGTGAACCTATGAAGAGGTGTCTGGGAAATATTCTAATCCCTCCTTGGTTTTACTATAGGAATTTCTCAAAGATATCATTTCTACAGCCATGGGATGTGATTAGAACAACCTCCTTATATTAATCTGCAATAATGTGTGTTATCTTGTGACATTTTCATGCTGTATCTTCCTCTCTATTATGGTTCAAATCAAAATACTTTTCTTTTTCTTTGGTCTCCGAAAGTTGACATATTCAAACCATTGAGTGTGCAATATATGCAATCATTTCCTGCCTCGCGTTCCTTAATCAGTCTTTTCTTGTCTTTGACAGGACATAATTGTTCGTTTTGGTAAGCAGGACTCCATGCCTAGAGATTTTTTCACGGATTTTGTAAAGGTGGCACAAGATGAAGGTCGGCACTTCACTCTGCTTGCAGCAAGACTCGAGGAATTAGGATCTTTCTATGGAGCATTACCTGCTCACGATGGACTATGGGATTCAGCTATTGCTACTTCAGAGGACTTGCTGGCACGTTTAGCTATCGAACATTGCGTTCATGAGGTATTCTTAGTTATTAGTAGTTGAAAAAAGAAAATGTACATGATTTTAAGTAAAATGTGGAAATTGCACTATTGGTCACCAACCTATTGCCCCAAGTAGCAAGTTGGCCCTCAACCTTTCATTAAAGCTGCAAAATCAGTCACCAATGATGAAAACTTTCTAAATCTACATTAAATCATCCCATATCCCCAAGATGTTCAACTTTATAAAGCTTGATTTTGTCTTCAAATTTGGGCGGGTGCCAAGAATTTTGAAGTGAGGATTTCCATGAGCATAATGTGACAATTTAATGAAAATTTGAACGTTTTCATCACCGGGGACTAATTGTGGAAATATAGGTTGACAACCAACTTGCTTCTTTTAAGGGTTGAGGATCAACTTGCTACTAAGGAAATAGGTCGGGACAAATGGTTCAATTTTCGAAAAATAACACTATCAAGTGGCTTTTATAGAAACCCCATAGAAACCGAGGATTGCAGATGTTATGTAAAATAGAGTCCAATCCTTTTGTTGACAGTGTTTGAATTCACACATTCATTTACTCAAATGTCGCGTTATCGATTCCCAGGCAAGAGGACTTGATGTGCTGCCAACAACTATATCTCGTTTCCGTAAAGGTGGTGACGACAAGACAGCTGAATTATTGGAGAAGGTGGTTTATCCAGAGGAGATTACCCACTGTGCTGCAGGAGTCAAGTGGTTTAAGTATCTTTGCTTGAGGTTGAAAATTGGAGATGAGGCTGCTTGTGGATCCCTTGTTTCCGAAGTAAGTAAATTCCAACAAGGTGAAATTGAGAAGGATATATATGATGAAGTGATTCAGAGGTTTCATACAATTGTAAGGGCTTACTTCAGAGGGCCATTGAAGCCACCTTTTAATGAGACAGCAAGACGAGCTGCTGGATTTGGCCCTCAATGGTATGAACCCCTAGCTGTCAAAGAGACCGTGACAGAATAAGAATCCATCATCAGACAATTTAGGACATGTATGGTACGTGAATTTCATTTGAACAAAATATTGAACAAAATTGACCATTTCATTTGACAAGATTTTAGCTCGTTTTTTGTTTAATAATCTTGTTAAGTACTACTTAGTTCAACTTAACTTACATTCTATTATAGTGTTTCTTCATAGGTGCACCCCCCATTATTCTAATAGAAATTTTGAACGAGTGTACATAGTTAATTATTCAGCTAATCATGTATATAAGTTTGGACCAAGTTCAGTTTCCAACTAGAGCTTGAGCTTTGATGAATGAAATTGAACCAAAAAAAAAAAAAATCCACAATTTGAGATTCTGATTCATATTAATACAAATGATCTAAGCGGAGAGAAAATTTTCAAGAACATTTGGTATGTTATCTATAAGATCGCATGTAGGGATTGTGGGATTCATTGAAACATTCTATTTCTATATATTGGTCTTAGGTTGTCGTTTTAATTACACATAACATCTCGATAGCGCTGAATACAAAGAAAGTAAACAATTTATTACCATAAGTAATCACGCAGTACCAAAAAAACAAAAACAAAAACAAAAACAAAAAGGCTATAATAACGTAATATTACTATATTTATTATTAAATTGGACGATGGAGAAGAAAACGAGGTCACCTTCAACAACTAACGACAACGCGTATTTGAATTAGAAATTACACCTTCTCGTCGGAAAATTGACGTGTATAATCAAAACAAGAAACTTGAAAATTGTGACTGCTAAGAATTTCTACCCCTACAATGACGCCCACATGATCGATGGATGTATCTTCTCGAGACACGATGCTCAAAAAATAATATTCGAGTCGAGAAAAATTATTATTTTAGAGGGGTTATTAATTCATCAATAAATGAAAAAATTATTAGTTTATCGAAAGATACAAGATTGAAATATTCTAGGGCTGGACACGGGTCGGTTTAGTTCGATTCTAAAGAGAATCAAATCGACCCAAAATTTTCGGGTATTTGATAAATGGAACCGTCGGGTCCAAATATAATTATGGAACCGTTCGGATTCGGTTTGATTCCGTACCATAATTAATTTTTTTAACATTTACAATAACACTACATAAATACAACTAATGAAATCTTCATTCGTAACTTTTACAAATTAACGTAACCCAGTTTAAAAACACATAAATAATAAGTCGTCCAATAAGATCAATTCAATTAACACAAATACTAAAAAATAGATACTAATATTAAAAAACCGATGATCCATATCAATAATTCATTTGCTTCAAGTAGCATGCATAAAGAAAACGAAATATAAATTAAAAGTTATCAAAATAAAATATTTTTTTTAAGTATTGATAATACTTACCAACTATTTGATTTAATCATCAAATGCTTGACTTGTCATAGTAAGAAACTCTACAAACATAATTAAAAAAGCTCAATTAACAAACACAATTGTTCAACTAAAAAGATTTAATAACAAGACTCAAATATTGTGTTAACAAAGTTACAAAAAAATTAATTTGGTTAGATTAATTTGTTAATTTTTTTAAAAAAATTAAAATAATTTAATTAGTTCAATATAAAAAATAAAATAAAATTATTTAGATTCAGGTCTTATTCAATTCTTCGGTTCTTGGTCTAGAACCGAGAACTGATCCAAATCTATCGGTTCTCAGTTCAGGTACCCGTTCAGGTATTTAACTTATAAAAAAATCGTTCGATTCGATTCGGGACTTTTGTCCAACCCTAAGATATTCATTCAAAGGTTTGAAGAAGCTTTTGATACAAAATACCAAGGCGACATTTTTTTCGTATAACAATGGTTTGAGTTGAAAAAGAAGATATCAAGAGATTGATCCAGAACCGTTGAAAGAATTCAAGATTCGAGATTATTTTCCATCTTTCTTCCCAAACCTCAATCCTGGTGGTGTTGTATCAAATCAAATCAATTCGTATTTTGTATTATTATAATGTTTGGCTAGTTGTATAGATGTTAGAATAACAACCGTATATTTCGATGTTTCTTTATTAAATTCTGAATTTTAACATTTTAAATGTTTGTTTGATTTGAATGATTATTAGAAGTTAAATATTTTTCAATTAACTTATCGCTAATTGATTTAAATTTATGATTTCTATTGGCATTCGGGAGAAATAATAATAATTAGCACAATTAGCAATTTTTATAAGGACATTTAGATGTTAGGGAGATTGTCCATGCTTTGCATGAATTTATAAATGTTCTTGTAATTTAATACATTTTTACATGTTTGCATTTGGGATATTATCGAGAATTAATTACCACCTAATTAATATTATTAAAATTAATATCATTAATTAGACATAGGAATAACTCATAATAGGCCATTAAAATGGTTGTTAAACCCATTTAAAACCACATTTAATACCATTTACATTCCAACAACATTTCCTCGTTTACTAAAACACAAATATGTATTAACATTACAACTTTTTCTCGATGACTAATCTATGGTGTAACTTCGTGTATAAGAATTAGGGTTTCCCATGTTGGCCTGCTGGGCAACAACATAGAAAGTAAATTCACCCTCCACATTACGAGTATACGTCGAAAAGTGGTGTGACACATTCGTTTTATCATAGGACATTAGATTAATTCAACATATTAAACAATCCATCACTTGCCAATAAGTACATAATCCTTAGAAGAGTAATTATTCGATGTTACTACTGTTAGAAAATATGAGTCATGGATCGTCCAGGTGGATTGTCAATATTTTTCATGAAAAATGTATTTTTCCACCCAATAATTGAAAAGTGCTTAGAACCACATATATGACATTAAAACTCACAAAATTAGACATTTAGATTGTGGATAATAATCACATTCTATTGTGATCGGAATTGAGATCATTGGAGAACAAGAAAAGCAAATTTTGGAGTTTTGAAATATAAGGCAATTCAACCACGTAAGGATATTGGAATTCATCATTACAAATAAGAAACTTGACCCGAAATTCATGTTAAAAAATGCTTCAAATTACTTCAACTACATTATTTAAAAGTAAGCCGATAGAGTAGAAAATGAGTCATCCTCGCCAACCATCAACACGAGAACTCCGTTAAAATCTAGTCCAATCCTTGTCGACTGATCTGGCTAACATAAATAGGGTTTTTTACAATTATTTTGAGGGGATATGAATGGTGCATCGATCAGATTCACATTTGTTGCCCTCGCAAAGGTTAAGGCAGAAGCACACACCTCTACTTGTAGACGTATTTTTAATACAATTGCAACTCTGTGGACGAGCTTTAGGGTTGTAAACACGTGCCAAAAAAAAAAAGGTATTCACAGCCTTAGCCTTCTCACGAGTATCGATTTAAAACATGTACTCACTATGGTGGGTTAGACTCTCTAGGCAGCGCAGCTTTAAGGAAGACAGTGGCGTCGATCCAACTCCGACAAACCGCTTCTTCGGACTTCAATCTTAAGTGAATCACTTCTTGAGAATAAAGGTAAGCAGTAGAAACGAGAGAAAGATTTTGACATTTCAGGATGGGAAAATACATATTTATATTGTTTGAAAGATACAATTTCATAATTAAGGAATTTGTTTTGAAATTTCAAAAATCAGGTCATAATTAATATTACACAGCTTTATGGTATAGTTACATATTAATCACAATCACATATTATTACTTACAAATCACAAATTTTATAGGTCACAACTTATTTATCGATTGCAAATTATCAAATCAAATGGCATCGCATTATTTTATAGGTCACAACTTATTTCACGATCACAAATTATCAAATTAATTAGTTCGAACTTAACAAATTGTGAGTTACGATTACAAATTTAATCACAACCTCACATATTTTTAAGTCGCAAATTATCTATTTTATCAATCACATTATTTATTGGTCACAAACACTTTTCAGCTCACCCCAATCCACCAACACCACCAACCAAACGCCCTGCCAACACCACCACCACCAGCTCCTCCTCCCAATCCATTGGTAGCTCCATCTCCTAGTCCACCACCACATCATGCTCCTCTACCAAAGCCCACCTCCCAATCTAACACAAACACCAACTCCACTTCCTAGTGCCTCATGCTCCTCCACCTAGTCCACCACCTCCAAAACCGCCTAACTGAGCAAATAATTGGTCACTAACGGCAGCTCCACCCGCCTCAGACGAGTGTCTGTGTGCAAGAACGATGTAATTTTTCCCAACAATTGAAAGAAAAAATTTTGTTGTTTATATGCTGTATTTGACAGTTCTAGGTGATTTAAGAGTGTGTAGAGGTTGAAATAAGATTTCCAACACGGATAGGCACTCAAGCGCCCCTTTGGTGCTCATCAGGCACCCTTGTTCTGGAAAAGCTACTCGAGCTCTCACTTGGTGGTCATCAAGTGTTCTTGGTTCTGGAAATTGTGCTCGAACATCTTGAGCACACATCGAGCACTTCTCAACAACTACCAACACCCATCAACTCAAACCCCAATTACAACTCGATTTTATGATATTTGGACACGGAAGTAGTCAAGACTTTACACTTGACCCTCCAGACTTTCCCAATTATCGGCCACATTCGTTCATTCATTTTGCATTCCCACAGGAAAATTCGACTACTATGTTTCGTATCCAAGGAGCAAACCTTCAGACTCTACTATCCCAATGATGACACCTGAACCCGTCTATCCCAAAATNATCGAGCACTTCTCAACAACTACCAACACCCATCAACTCAAACCCCAATTACAACTCGATTTTATGATATTTGGACACGGAAGTAGTCAAGACTTTACACTTGACCCTCCAGACTTTCCCAATTATCGGCCACATTCGTTCATTCATTTTGCATTCCCACAGGAAAATTCGACTACTATGTTTCGTATCCAAGGAGCAAACCTTCAGACTCTACTATCCCAATGATGACACCTGAACCCGTCTATCCCAAAATTAGATTCCTTCTTCGGCATCCTATAATTTATGGATAAATCTCCATGTACATAATTCATGTACATAATAGATTACATAAGCCCATGTGGAAGAAATCCGGCCGTGGATGTGAAGTGTGGAAAAGTAAAAAATTGTAAACTACCGATGGATGCGTGCCACATGTCAATTATGTAATGTATTGTGTAAATGGTTATGTACTTGTAGCATGGTCCATAATTTATTGCATATGGAAAAACCTTTCCCTCTGCATTCTGGGAGTATGTGTTTCTTGCAGAAACCATCATAAATTGCCAAACAATTTTTTCTCCGACCAAACCATCTCAGACTCCCAACAAGCGCCCGAGACGAGCCTAGACATAAGCTGAGAAGGGAAATTTTTCCACTCTAAAAAGTGTTGAAAGTTAATAGAATTCGCCTTACCTTCAAATAGAGGCCATCTTATTACAAGTATAAAAAGATGTCATGTATTTCAACTATTCCAGGGAGAAAAGGCTATAAAAGAATAAATTTCACTGATCAAAAATGTGGATCACAGAAATCCCTCCAAAGCAAAGTTCACAGCAGGAGGTACAAGTTATAGAGTATAAGCAAAATAACACTAAACATTTGATTGCGATCATGAAATTTGAATGGAAAGAAAATAAATTATAAGCAATTAAATTGCCTAGAATTTGTATGAAAATTATTAATTAAATTTGTTTGATTGATTTAACTTTCAATCTAAAAAATATTATACTTGTCCAATTTTTATTGGTAGTTAGATGAGAAAAAAGGGACGGGTGAGAGAGAAAAAAGGGAGTGATATTTTTATTGTTTTCAAGGAAAATATGTCACGTGACAAAAAGTATGAAAATACTTTCCTTGGAAAAAATTGTCAATTAAATAGTACAAAAGTAGGAAATTGGGTAAAAAAAACACATAAAATATTGGCAATCAATTACACCGTAAAGGAAAAAAAAAATCAAGACAATAAAAAAGCAGGTAATATATTTAACTGGATGTTGGAGTTCTTCACTATACATCCCAACCGTCCTTCCGCCCGCTAAAACCGGACTTTCGATAAGCTAAACTCCCATAAATATCTGAAAACTTACTCAGGCAATTGCTTCTGACACTGTAATGAGCTTGTGTATTCCTGCTAATTGCGACAGTAGAGATTTTTGATGTATCGATTGCCCATGCAGGTTTCACGTACTCAACTACCGGCGAAGAACTTGCATTTGCATACAAGTAGTTCAATAGCACATCTTCGCAATTAAAGTAACTGTCAACCAATGCCCTGCCCACCTCAGCTTCCTTGCTCCAATACCTCTTGAAAGTCGACTGACCGTCGATGAAAGCGGCCCCAGTTAATATCATGTTATAACCATCGTGTTTACGAGCATGTTTTTCTCCTCGGTACTTCAAAGGGCTGCCATTTACGAGCCGAGGATAAAACCCAACAATCCGATCTGGATGCTCGCGCCATACCCTGAAGCCCCGTTCAATATCATCGCAAGTCATCATAATATCATCATCAAGCTCAAGGACTGCTCGAGTTTTTATAGATGAATCCATCTTAAATCGATTGTTTAGTGAGTTCTGTTTCTCAACTCTTATCCTTACTGGCACTGAGGAATCAAAATCACTTGATTTTGGAGGAATTCCTTTGTTCCACACGATAACTATCTCGTGCACTGAGGAACACCTCGAATAATGTTTCACATACATTTTCAAGTTCCAAAGCCGAGCATCGTATGTCATTGTTAATAAAGTGAACTTCGAGTAGTGACCATTAAGCGGGTAAGGTTCTTGCGCACCACTACCGCCGTATATATATGTGACACCACCACACATTAACACAACAGCCACCAAAATTGTCAAAGCAAGGACGAAAATGCCGGTGCACGTGTTTGGTCTTATTCTGGCACGGAGAATCGAGCTCACTTTGTTCAACCGACTGCAAAGAAGCCTAACCTTGGAAGACAACAAATTCGACCTCTCCCAAGCCAAGAAAACGCCGCTTCTCTTTCCCGTGTCGTGCAGACACCAACTCAAGGGTACTATGCACCTCACGGCCCCAACTATCATTCCCACAAATAAAACTAGCCCAGCAACAGCTAAAGCTGAAACAAACCCGAGAATAAAGCGATGATTTACATCCCCAGAAGGTACTCTGTCCCCATCCCAAACTGCAATCCATTCACCAGAACTTAGCTGCTGTACATCAAGGTGATGGTTGCGGCCCCCATTCCAAGCATTTCGTCCCTTACTTGATTCTTCAATACCCAAGGGAACTTCAACTTCTTTGAACTCGTCGGTGCTAAGAACTTCCACTCTGAAGACACGTATCCTCCGCCCATAAGTCTCACCACAGTCTTGACCAATGCGGTAAAGATTTCCATTATATACAAATGGCCTGCCTCCATTCCGAGCTCCCATGCTCTTATCTGTGTTATATATAGGGTTCTTCTTATGTGGTTTCCAGGGACCACGAGGCGAGCTACTATACCAGATTTCCAGCTGTCCATTTTTTTGGGTGCCAAAACCACTGTGATCTGAACCGAAGAGCCAGAATTTCCCCTCATGAGGAATGATAAAAGAATCAACCAGGGACTTTTTCATTATTATCTTATCCAGAGTCCATTTCAAAGGAAAGTCAATGGCCCGATAGAGACGAAGCTCCCCTTTCTGACTGCCTTCAGGCATCATATATATCTTGCCAACCAAAATTTAGGAAAACAAGATGGTTAGTGATTCAATCAAGAAATTAAATGATTGGGAATACATTACAATCTTGGACTGTATAAGCTGGCCACTATGACTCAAAATTGCAATAAAAGCAATGTACAACCAGTGTAGAATATTTCCAGATCCTGGAAATTTGGGTTTTATTTGTTACTTTAGTATTCAATGGAATCGAGATCTTACATTGCTATCATAGTCAAAGACGTATGGATAAGAGACATGCCAGTCTTCATCGAGGGCGATACCCAATTGCTGCCACGTTGCTCCCTTATCAATACTTCGAGAAACTCCAATATCACCTTGCATTGTAATTGAATTCTTTGTTTCATAGAAAAGGTAAAGGATGTCTCCCTGAATCATGTTTTCAAACATCAAATATAAGTTATTTGCCAAGTTAAAGAGATGCACAAATGGGATGCCACTAGGCTAATAGTTTTAAAATGCGTTAGAGCAAACGATATCAGTTTACATGATATCATGACACGCATATATACAGGAGGGAGGCAAGTGTACTACACCAGAATCATGTTCAAGAAATTACAGACACAATGTTTTAGTTCATATGTAAACATTCCCAAGAAACGTCATTTCAACTCCTCGTTCATGAACTAGTCATGACTTTGATGAGCAACAGCTAAAAAACCAATACTTGTAACAAACATTGAGAAACCTAGACCTTCTAAAGTGAGCAGGATGAGACCGACAATTACATTAAGTTCATATATGTATTTATGTTATTTCATTAAGTTCTCGTACAAATAACTGATGGCCATAAGAGGAAATGGCATTCCACCTTCAACCACTAACATGCAATCCAAATATAAGCAAGGATGCCCAACTCTTTCTGTCTCTCTCTGGGAATCTTTTGACTTCACTTAACAATAACTTTCCATTTCAACAATCACAGATTGTTGTGCGTATGAGCTCGTTGCCAATAATGTTCCATTTTAATAACCATCCTTTTCAAAGCACGTCTCTTGTTAACATGGTCCTTCTACACATCTTTCTTGTCCTTGTGGGCCTGCGACATTAACAATCAAACAGTTTCTTGATTCGAAATAGCTCCTTTCTAACCATCTAACCAGGTTTGGGAACCTGTTGGACACAAATGTAGCCCACAAATCCATACATAGTACACGTGAAGTCGTTTGCATGTGAAATCTTCAGCCCATACCTACTCTCTGATGAGTGTTGCAATCTGCATATCTCGAAAGCATTCTCATTTCCAGGTCTCTCTCCCTCTCTCTTTTCAACTAAACAAATTTTAAACCAATTCCAAATCTGTCTCTCACAATCCATCAAAAACCCTCAGTAAAGTAATTACTTTTTAACTTCTTGGATTGAATTCTCGACAGCATATTATTTAGTATTACTTGAAAAAAACTGACTTCTATGACTAATTCTTTTACAAGAATCCAACTCAAAAGAGAAAAAGAAATATTTCTTTAGCAGCACTGTCTCCTGAGCCTTTGACCCTAATATTTTCTTATTTCACCGTTAAGTGTTTCCAAACAGAAGACAATAAGCCTCGAACCCTTTTTTCACTGTCCAAAAGCAAGTTTCTCATAAACCTTAAGCACCAAATCTTCGAAGATCCAAAGACACTTCTTTAACAAAATGCACTCTTAACCTTTTCCCTCAAAATCAAATTTACACCTAATTTACACACTCAATTCTGAAAAAGTTCCCATCTTTATCCCCATGGGATTCCTTACAAGCAGGATGTTTGACAGATCCCCTGGCCCCATCTGCCAATTAAACAAAAAAAAAAATATCCAGAAAATCAGCTCCATTTTGATGCGTCCCCTCGATATCTTTGCATCCAGAATCCACAAATTCAATTCCATGTTTCAAATCACTGTTGGACAGGCTCTATTGGAGGTGACAAGTCCCATTAAATCACGAAAGTGATTAAATGAAGGACAGATGGAAACAATACGGGAATGGAAACTGAAAAGATACCTATCATTATCCTACCACTAAAAATTATTGCCACCAGCTCATAACAGCAAAATGCACACAGACAGGAATACATAAAAGTACAGCACACGAAATCGACTTTTTGAAGAGCAAATCTAATGAATCTTTTACACATGACAAAATCAGAGAATTGAAATAAAAAATCACCTGTGCATAAAGAAAAGGGTCAGCAACAAAATTGCTGGGAAACCCCGCATCGGAAAGTGAAGCACAAGTGAGGACGGGATTGGCTACAGGCCATGCTGCACTCGTATCCCTCCATACATTTACCTGCCACCCAGTTTTCATAAGAACTGATGAATTATAACTAGTATTTCAAAACTTCAAACCCAAAAATAGATCAAAACTAAAGCCAAGCAACATAAAACATATTTGGATATGTGCATTTACATTTCAATTTTCAGCCCATAAGCAAAATTTAATTACAAAAATCAAGAATCTCACAAATTTACTAATACTTAAAACTTGCCAAAGTTTCGAAACATCCAAGACAAAGGTAGAAAAAAATCACGAAATTTACAAGCTAAATGGAAGAAAACCCACAAAATAAAGAATTTAAGACTAAATTTTTTTTATCCCCCGGGTAAAATTGTAACCCCATTTTGACTCAACAAATGTCATGACTGTCATCAACCTGATTTAGAAAATTTAAAAATTAAAAAAAAAATAAAGATAAACCCATAAAAACCTAGAACAGATAAAACTACAAAAATCCAAAATATTTTATTTGTAATTAAAACATAAGTTATTTTTATTTTTTCTTAACCCCACCTCAAAAAGTAAATAAAAAACACAGAGCTTATGTTAAAACAGTAAAAACAAAAGAAAAAAACCAAAACTTACATCTTCGATGGGTTTGAGGGAAAAGGGAGAATCTCCATAGAAAACGCCGATAGCCCATGAGCCCTCATTGTCCTCTTGACATTCCGAGGATACCCCCCCGCGCACATTAGCCGTGAGCATTAACCGCGCATACAGACTCCCAATAGATCCCAACACCACAAAGGAAAACAAAAAATACGCAAAAGTTGGAGACAAAACCCACTTGTCATTGCAATTATTACTTCCATTCTTCACGCAACTCTTGCTGCTATGCCACCGCCACCTGCACCACCCGGCGGCGGAGGACCCAATTAGGCTGGAACCCATTTCACTGCAACTGTAGTGGCGAATTTGCATGTACCAATCAAGAATTCAAATTCTATAGCGACTTTTCTTCCTCTTTATACATAAATTCGTATAATATATATCAGTGCAAGTAAATGTTTCTTTTCTCTCTCTAAAATCATTCGATTTTTTGACGAAAAAGAAGTAAATGGACTCGGAAGACTCGGAGAGGTAGTGACTATAAGACCAAACGTGTTTTGGGGGAGACGTTGATATCCAACACATTGTGTTACAGAATCCTATATATCGTACAACTCGGTGAGTAATGTTGTGGTTTGACTTCAGTAATCAGATTTAGAGCGGGTTTAGTAGAAATTAAAATTGAAAAATTAATCTTTATTGTTGATTTTTATTAGACAAGTGAGACCCAATAACGATTATATTTTCAATTTTAATTGAATTTTAATCTCTACCAAACACGCCCTTATTATGGTCAGCTAATTGAAATATTGACACTTTGGTTTAGCCGTATCCAAAAAATAAATACATTTTTTTAATAACCATTCTTGACTCGATCCTGATACCATTGCGTGTGGTAGTGATTAGAGTCTAATCGAGATCTTATTAATGAACCGATATAATAAAATAATTGATAGTGTTATGTTAAATTACACTATCTTGGTTGATTTGATACATAATTTAACCTAGTTGGAATGAAATATTAGCTTTTAGTTTTTTCAAGTCGTTTAAATACTTGTTTATAAGTAGGATATATATAATATTAAAAAGAGAGACGTGTGAGATTAAAAGTAAGCATCATTTGATTTGATCAATTCTTCGTTGAGAATTCTATTCATGAAACTATTTGGTTTGTATATAGCGATGAAACTGAATCACGCTAGAATCGATTGGTTTTGATACAGTGTGGTAGTGTTGTTTTTTACCAAGGAAAACATTATAAAGTATAAATTGTCACAAGTTTTTTTTTTTCACTTTAATACTTCTTTTTTAGACAACTTAAATTTAATTTAAATTATTCTAATGTCGATATTATAAATAATTAAAAACATAATTAGAATTATTTGTCGCTCGAATTGGAACCAATCAATTATCGGTTCTAAAAACATAATTAATTAAATTTTAACTAGAAAAAGAACATCGAAACTACTTGTTTAGTTTGATTCTAATTCAGTTCAAGTTATTTAAATGTATATCGTTTATAAGATCGATCGCGCTACGTGTACGCCCTCAATTCGGTAAAAAATTCGGTAAATAATTATGTGCGAATAGAATTATCCTTATAAGATATTTATTCACTATCATGCTTAGTTGTATTAAGTGGTAGTGCACCAAATGTCTTTATTTCTTACCCAAAGGTGCGTTGTTAAAAGTAAAGAAGAACAAATAGGCATACATATTTTTGGTTCAAGTGCGACTAGATGGATGTGATTGAGATTCCGTTTTTCACGTGTAATTGGTCCAAACTTTTACATTATTGTTGAACCCATTTTTAGATATTTAGGACACGCGTGATATATTATATACGATAATATAAATTAAATAAGAAAATAAAAATAAAATCTTATCTTTCTCAAATAAAAAAAAAAAAGAAAAGAAAAGAAAATCAATAATCATACCGCAAATTCTAAACACGATGCTTATGAAATCGTTCTGACTCTCCAGAATTGCAACAAATGAATGCGTGCCGGCGCATGTAATGTTGGATCGATTCTTAATGATAGATATAATCTTTAACATAATATCACATAACATTCCATCATTTGACTGTTTTAAACACAGTCAACATGTCCATTAAATCATCTGTTGCCAACTGAAATTATGTTAGTGCATCCGTTACAATTTTTATGCCAACCTAATTCTAATTCAAAAGCTTTACCAATATTGAAACCGCCGCCGCCGCCGTGGGATTATTTTGAGCTGGAAATCTGCCTTTTGTCCAGTTTTTCTATAATAAAACCTCCTCTAGTTATCATTTCCCTAGGGTTTGCCAATTAACAACTTGATTAGTCAGTACTAGATTCGAATTTATTTTATTATTGTTAATTATTTTGTAGTATATCAAAATTGAAAAAAACAAAATATCTTTAAAAGTCGAGGTTGTATTCGTTAATATAAGCATCTCAAAATCAAGGTTAGACTAGGAGACAAAATGACATCGAACCTTATTTAAGTTCACGGTTTTTTTCAGTTGTGTTATATATTGTCGATGTTCTTTTATAATTTGTGTGTCTTTTTTCTATTTGGGCACATTTTATTAGATATGTACGAATAAAATTTTCTACGTCATCGGATTTTATTGCTCCATTATTATACTAGCATTTTGATATGAACTTAGTCATGTCATACATTTTGTCACTTGAAGTTGCATGATAAATCTTTGAACGGGTGTGAATTCTTCAATAAAGGTATGTCCAATTAATCATGATGGTGAGAAATTCCATGAAGGTGATTTTTCGAGGTGGTAATGTGGGCGGCAATGGAAAATGATGTCGACCTCACTAAGTATTTGATCTTCTCGATTATAAAAAGATGAATGGGGGAGACTAACGCTCGATCGGTACCATAATTATGGTGTGAGTCATGTTGATGTGGTAGTTTTGTTCCAAGGGAAATTGATGGAGATATGTACAAAATTCACATTCAACTAGATATAGGAATGGTCATGGACTATTCCACCTTATAGATGTTGGTCGAAAGTAGAAACCTCGAGTTTCAACACACTCGACCCTTGTTTGGCCCTCATTAAAAATTTTAATTTTTTCTTTCTTTTTTAATTCTGACAACACATTCTCTAAATAAAATAATATTACATACAAATTTAAAATTTTTCATTATTTTTCAATCGCACATTCTCCAATCAATCTACCATTCCAAAATTGATAAATTCTCCAAAATGGAGGCCAAACAATGACTCGACTAGGATCAAATATTAATTTGGCTCAAATCGATCTTGACTAAAAAAAAAATTATTAACAATATAATTGTTCAGGACAATTATACAATAATAAATCTTTTAGAATTAATTAATAATTTAACAGCAATAGCCTAAAAGTCTGGAGGAAAAAATAATGAAAGTATTGAATGATTATCTAAATGATAAGTTTATCTCGATTATTAATTAATAAATCTCGAATGAAATTATTGGATATATCTTGACAGGTCAGGGGATATTGATGTATTTAAATAAAGTTTGACAGGCTAAGAGTGTGTTTGGTGATAATTAAAATTAGATTTTTAGTAGATTGTGATAAAAGTTTTTAAAATGTGTGGTTGAAAAGTTGTGAGACCCATGAAAGATGTTGTTAATATTGATTATTTGACTTTGACTTAGATTAAAATCTGTACCAAACACAGCCTAATTAAATTATGTCATATCAACAAATGTAAATTCCATCCATATAAAAAATATGTGCAAGTAAGATTTTTGTTTAATGTATTTCTAAGATTATGCTATTTGTCCAGAAAATGACATTCAGAAAGTGTGTCAAAAAATTATGTGTAGTGAAATAATTAGATGAAAAATTTGACTTTATTTTACACTGTTCAAGAATAAAGTGTCACGTGACTTATGTAACACATTATGTAAGGCCTAATGTACCTGTAACAAGTTCCCGTAATTCTAAATGTTGGAATTTCAGAAATGTGTGTGTGTGTTTTTTTATAATAAAAATGATAATTGGACTAAGGAAGGTTCTACTTGGGATGATTTGACTATTGAAAACGTTCCAACTTGGTCTTTATTTTGATTGATTGCAGTATCATGTTCAACGCACAGTCATAATCAATTTTAATGAGATTGTTGACCCCCTATTTCACTCGAATAGGCTCGAATTCTCGAAAAAATGATTTTAGATATTCTGTTTTATTTTTTATTTTTATTTCATTAATGGAAGGAAAAAAAAAGAAGAATTTTGTTAATTTATGCTAGATATTTTTAATCCAGTCATTTATTGAATTTCCTTTTATTTTGTAATTCAAATATCGTTTTCAATGCATATTTTATTATATGAGACGTGATTTCAATATTAAAATTAAAAATTCAATGCGTGTGTTTTCGGTGTACAAAAGCCTACGTGACTTCTGTAATTTAAGGATGTTTTAGTATTTTTTGGGTTGACAAAATGAAGATTTTTCAACTTTTTTTGGGTCACGAATTAAGCCTTGATGATGGCAACACTCAACTCCCAACACTCAACCTTCAATATTGAATTGCCTTTTAACCAAAATATAGTGTGTGTGTGTGTGTATTTGGTATAAAATTGAAAAATCAGTCGTTATTGTTAACTTTTATTAGACAGGCGTGACCCAATAAAGGTTATATTTTCAATTTTAATTGGATTTTAATCTCTATTGAACACGCCCATAATATATTAACGGCAAATCAATTTTGAAGGTTGAAATGGCGTGTTCGGTAGAGATTAAAATCGAATTAAAATTGAAAATCTAGCCGTTATTGTTGACTTTTATTAAACGGGTGGGACCCAATAACGGCTATATTTTCAATTTTAATCGGATTTTAAGCTTGGCCAAACATGCTATTAATAAACAAGAAAGGTGGTTGAACGGGGCCATTTTTTTCATCCCAAGTCAAGCACCAAATTTAATTTATTCATTTGAAAATATATTTAAATGCGGAATTTCATTTCGGTCACCAATTTGTCACTACTTTATTTTCGTGTGCAGCTAAATTTGTAGTTTTCTAATTATTGAAAAATAAATTGATGGTCTACTCGATTGTGTGCAAAATTATTTGCAATATTTAATCCCAACAAATTGTTCAGCGTTACCTAATGAAAACGACTACCATACCTTAAAACAGAAAATTAAGAAATTTCCTATTATTGTATGTATCGAAGGATCATTTTTAATTCATTCCATTGTTGTGCCCTCATGCTGCACCAAACTGATGCTATAAACCGAATGGTGCTGAAAAATAAATTTTTCTAATATATACTTTTCAGTATTTTAGCCATTGCGGATGTGTTTTGTTGGACATCTCCCAATTCTACTATTTATTTCTATCATTATGCTCTGGATCGCGCACCGAATGAAACCCGAGAAAAATCGATAAATTTATTTCATGACATTTGAATTACTTGAACAAGTTAACTTCACGTTCATTATGTTTCAACTCCGAAAACTCAACTAATACATCGTAAGACGTATTAGAAACTCTTACCTAAGTCTGATATCTAACAGTAAATATATAGTATCCCTAGCTTAGCGAAAAGAGAAAACAACAGAAGACATTAGTTTTTCTATCATCTAAAGTACCGAGTGTAAAATCGAAATGAACTCTTATTTAATTTCAAACAACTCGTCACATATTTAACTTTTATCTAAAGCCGTGATAGCTTGTTCTAGTTCGAATCTCTCCCGAGGAGACAATTTAATACAAAGACTTGTTTGGATTAGACAAAAAAAATCACTTTTTTTTACTTTGATTAATAGTGTTCACATACCTTTTCACTATCGTATAAAAAATATATAATAATTTGTGAAAAAATTATTTATCGTACTATACATAATTCCCAAGGAGACATACATAAGAAGTGAAAATGATTACCTTGTTGATCAACACCAACACCAACACCAACACACTATCTATGCCGAAGGGGAAACATTTTATTGCATTTTATATATATTAATGATGAACTTTTGATATATTAAAGCACAATAGGAACAAAACTCCCGAAAGTCGTATAGGAAATCACCTAGAAAGTGAAGAAAAGAAAAAGGTTCAAGTTGAATGGTTAAATAATGGGTAAACTAGTGCTAGGCTTTTGAACTATTCACGTTATGTGATTTTGGATTTCTAATATTTAAAACCGAGGCTTTGGATCATCAACCTATTTAAATTAGCGAATTCGAGCCCCAATATGAAAGTCATCGAATTAGATATTAAAACTTCAAGCGACTTTTAGTTAAATTAGAATCAAATGTTAAGTATTTTGACGATTTTGTACATAACCTTGAGTCATGTGAAATTCGCATGCAATTTAACATTACATAGCTCAGCTTGGATCGGGAGGGGTAAAGGCCCCCGGCCCTTCTCATAAATGGACTCCCGATATATATGAAGGAGTACGATTCTGATACCACTTGTAGGGCAAATAATGAGCAAATTGATCGG
>CAIGRH010028742.1:0-13557 GCA_903798295.1 Fraxinus nigra | reverse complement strand
CGACAGTTAGTTATTTATATATTTATGAATTGGGCTACATTAATTTATAAAAATTAGGAATGAAATGTTATTAGTTATATTTATATAGTATTGTTGTAAATGTT
The DNA here is from genome assembly GCA_903798295.1 of Fraxinus nigra. Taxonomy (NCBI): domain Eukaryota; kingdom Viridiplantae; phylum Streptophyta; class Magnoliopsida; order Lamiales; family Oleaceae; genus Fraxinus; species Fraxinus nigra. The sequence goes on along the minus strand of CAIGRH010028742.1, from coordinate 13,453 downwards.
AAAAAATTTAATTATGGTATGGAACCAAACAGAACCGAAGCCGAATGGTTCCATAATTATATTTGGACCCAACGGGTCCAATTATTAAATACCCGAAAATTTTGGAACCGAACCGACCCACGGATAGCCCTAATTACGATCATATACTAGTCACAAACTATACAAGATCACAGTCACAAAGAAACAATTTGCAAATCAATTACAAATTTACTCTCAAATTACACATTTTGTAGATCACAAATTTTTTATTAATAGTAAATTATCAAATTAACTTGTCACGACCACTCTTCACTAACCCCCTCATCTAAACCCATTCCACTACCGTCGGCACCACATCAAATCCACCACTACCACCACCTTCATCTCAAATTCACAACCATCACATTGACCTCGGAAAAACAAATAAAAGTAAAGTAAAAACCACAAAAGAAGAGCAATAAGTTAGATTATCAAGAAATTTGGGGATAGTTATTTTCATTTATGAGCAGTCAGATCTGGTGTTAATGTTGCCACATTAACTCAACAAGAAGCCACGAGGTAATACATATGACGATGTTGGAGCAACTGTAGAGCTCCTCCTGATAAGAGAGAACAATATGACGTCATGGCTAACTTCTTATTATTAGGCCATTAATTATCTAGTGGGCTTGTATTAGGTGGGCTAGCCCAAAGCCCAGTTTTGTTCCATATAGGTTGAAGTTGGACGATGAATTAGAGGGTTGGAATTGATGAATTGAACTGTTGGCTTGCAGCCGTTCTCCCCTCTTTCTCCCTATCTCCTTGTTGTTTCTTCTCAAGTCTTCTGCCCTCTTCTTCTCTATTTCTTCTTCTCCTTCTTCTATGGTTCTTTCCCTGTTTCTTCTTCTTCTCCTCTTCTTCTATTGTTTCTATGCTTCCTTATCTTCTTTGAATTTCTATGTTCTCTGAATTATCGATTAATGAGATGAAAATTAGTTGTCCTCGTTAGTAGTCTCGATTTATGTTCATCAGTTTGAGTAATTACAATTTATATCCTGCATCTTCAGTTTATAGCTACTTGTTTTTTGTTGAGTTTTATAGAAATTGAACTCCAACCATAACAAATGGTATTAGAGCAGCTACAATTCTTGGGTGTCTCTCAATTGGATAGCGTAATGGAAGAAATCAATCGGAAGCACGAGCCATCGATTTCAACGATGACTTAAATTATCAATGCTAAATCAGCCTCTAAAGACTAGTCCAATCATTACCCAGAAATAGCTGAGTCTTCTTAAATGCAAATGGATGATTCAGATTCTAAACTGGAAGGGAACTGGGGTTCCTATTCTGAACCTGAAGAGAAATTGGTAAAGCAGGTTAGTTCTTACAATTTAAACAGAGATAATGATTTAGTTGTTGTAGTTACCAAGTGAGTTGTTGAGATGGGAACTATTGTGGAGAATAGTTTTGAAAAGTTGGAATTTGATTTAGGTGTTGAGAAAGATAAAGAAAACTTCAGTGCAAAGAATGTAATACCCAGAAGTAGTGATTATAAACAATTGAATGGCATTGTTATTGATATGGATGAAACATAACATAAGAACAAAGGGATAGAAGGGTTGGCTATTAATTAGAGGTTTGGGAGTGTGATTTGTACACAAGGGAATAGTAGTAATGAGAATGATGCTCATGCTAGAGGTAAATTTAAGGAAAGTGGTAGACTCCCTAAAACTAATTTCACTCAATTTGAGGGAGAAGGACCTACAAAATGGCTAATGGAAGTCAGAAACTACTTCCAACTCCATCAGGTTTCTGATTAGCTCAGGCTAGGAATGGTTGAGAAGTAATTGGAATGGAAGACTTATATATGGTTTTATGGATTTATTACCAATCACCCTGGAGCAGACTGGAGCTTGTTTTCTGTTGAGCTTTGCAGGAGGTTTTCAGAAACTATTGAGGAAGAAGTGGTTGAGACATTTAGCAAAATTAAACAACTGGAACCACATGAAGATGAAGGCTATGAGTCTGAAGGTGAAACGGGGGGTGAGGAGATCGTGGAGATATCTATGAAGGCATTGCCTGGGAGGTGACAATACCAAACTATCAAAAAACCTGGAGTTTTAAAATGAAGGAGGATATCTATTTTAGTAGATAGTAGAAGCACTCATAGCTTCTTAGATGAGAGGCTGGCTGAGGAACTGAACTATACTATGGAGGAGACTAAAAGCATGACAGTGAGAGTGACTAATGGTGAAAAGCTGGAGAGTAGGGCTTTGGTTCAACCACTGATTTGAAAGGTGCACAACTGAGAGTTCTAATATAAGATGAGAACCTTGAAGTTAGGAAGTAGTGATGTGGTGCAAGGTGTTAACTGGATGAGTCAATTTGGACCTATCATATTTGATTTCAAACAGAGATATGCTCAGTTCAAACATAAGCATGAGGAAATAACATTAAGAAGTGAAAATGTAGAACCTCATATGATGATGATGGAGGTGAACGAAGTACGAAATTTATTCAAAAGGCAACAATATAGAGTTGTTGGGCAATTGTATTCCATCACTGAGAAGAAATGAGAGGAAACCCCAGGCCAAATCACTGAAGTTGTTAATCAGTTTCCTGTGGTATTTGAGGAACCAGCAGGGATGCCACCTCTTCGAACCCATGATCATAATATCCCATTGAAAGAGGGAATACAACCACTTAAATTCAGAACTTGTAGGAGCCCTTTTATTCAAAAGTCAGAAGTTGAGACATTGGTTAAGGGAATGTTGGTTGAGGGTGGTCTAGATAATGTCAACCCATCATATGCCACCTTGCACTACCTGCTTAATCTAAGAATGGTGAAAAGAATGAGACAGGTGCTAACGACTTTGAGCCTTGATGACAGGGTTAATTTAAGGGGGGGATGTCATGGCTAACTTCTTGTTATTGGGCTATTTGTTACCTAGTGAGCTTGTATTAGGTGGGCTAGCCTAAAGCCCAGTTTTGTTTCATATAGGTTGAAGTTGGACGATGAGTTGGGGGGTGAATTGATGAATTGAAATGTTGGCTTGCAACCGTTCTCGTCTCTTTGTCCCCGTCTCCTTCTTGTTGTTTCTTCTCCAGTCTTTTACCCCTCTTCTTCTCGGTTTCTTCTTCTCCTTCTTCTATGGTTCTTTCCATGTTTCTTCTTCTTCTCCTTTTCTTCTGCTGTTTCTATTCTTCCTTATCTTCTCTGAATTTCTCTATTTCTGCTTTCTTCGTTGGTCTATCTCTTGAGTCTCTCTCTCTCTCTCTCTCTATCTCTCTCTCTCTCTCTTTTATAGTTGTCTATTAATTGTAATTTCCTGCATTGTAATAGAATTATCGATTAATGAGATGAAAATTAGTTTTCCTTGATAGTAGTCTCGATTTATGTTCTTCAATTTGAGTAATTACAATTTATATTCTGCATCTTCAGTTTATAGCTGCTCGTTTTTGGTTGAGTTTTATAGAAATTGAACTCCAACCATAACATATGATTGATTGCCTTCATTTTGTGTTTATATATGTATAGAGAGAGTTTGTATTTATAACTAGTAAGACGCACGTGCAATGCACGTGACACGGTTTAGTTGAGTATGCAATAGCGTAGATATAATGAAAAAAGCCTATTTGTATTAGTATTTAAAACATTTGATATACTAAGATAAAGTTTAAAATAATAATGTCATGTGTAAACAAATGGTGATTTCTACATTCAAAGTCTGAATTTCATACACCANCCAACCATAACATATGATTGATTGCCTTCATTTTGTGTTTATATATGTATAGAGAGAGTTTGTATTTATAACTAGTAAGACGCACGTGCAATGCACGTGACACGGTTTAGTTGAGTATGCAATAGCGTAGATATAAAGAAAAAAGCCTATTTGTATTAGTATTTAAAACATTTGATATACTAAGATAAAGTTTAAAATAATAATGTCATGTGTAAACAAATGGTGATTTCTACATTCAAAGTCTGAATTTCATACACCATCACAGTTAAGTTACAAGCTACAGAAGTATCATGAAGGTGGATCATATAAAATATGGCTAGCCCTTGAAAACCATAATTTCGCCAAACTAAAAGGAATGCAATGAAATTGTAGATACATGTAGCTTTGCTTCCTTTTTTTAGCATGAGCATTAAATATCTCTGTTATGAGACCTGCACAACTCAATAGAGGTTTACCCTAGGCCCTCTATGAGAGAATGTATACAAGGAATGGAGAGTTCATAGCAAAGAATGTATAAGATCTTGAAATTGTTCACGAAAAGCAACCAACATAGCAAACTTGCCTCCAAATTCCGCTATTGAATTGTGAGAATAGTATTCACAAAAATAGCATCCACTTCCTCCTATAATTAGAGTAAAAAATCAGAGCACAAATCATTTTTATTGAAAATAGATAAGCCATATCAGCATATATGACTTCCATCATGATGATCCCTATAAATGCCATGGAATGGTATTTCAGTCTTTGAGACATGATCCAAATTAATCTATTTTGAATTCCACAAGCTAAAGAGGCAGATCTCGTAGCTGTTATTGAGAGATTTTTCACTTCTCACTTGTAGACTTACTATTAATAATTCAACAAGAATAACCGCAACTATTGAGCTCAATATCATAGTGTCTTATTATCTATCCAGTTATATGCTTTTAGTTTCCTGCAGATTATCTTTTTCATTGGATTTCCTTTCTATTATTCTTATTCCAATTTTTTTCATACTTGACATAGACAAAACATGTTTCTCAATAAAGCTAAATTTGTAGACATGCATTCATCAAACTGAGCTAGAATTTTAACTAATTTACATCTTAATTGTAAAAAATATCTAAACACAACAATGTTGGTTACGAGTAGGATCTTAAAGGAAACTGTAAAATAATAATAATTTCGAAATACAAACTAGGATTACATTTGCAAACTGGAAAAAAAAAATCAAAAACAATTCAAGAAAATCAAAATAAAATCAAAGACCCATCGTAGTACTGGCTATTAATATCCTCTTTAAAATAGAAAATGATCATAAAACTTACTGTATCGGCATAGCTAATAAACATTCTAGGGAAAAAAATTGGAATGACATCAAATTATTGAAAAACATATAGAGAAGGATAATTTCATTTGACAAGTACCATGACATATGATAGTAAATGTTAGTTCAAAAATTAACTTTCAGAGATGAATGCTTATTGGAGTATATATTTTGAGTCTCTAAAGTATTCATTACTAAATTTAGAAAGACTCTCCTGAAATCCAATCATGGATTAAAAGAGCAATTAAATATTTTTACAAGAAACATCTTCTTGGTTTGAGATACAACGTTCACTATTTAGTTGTAAATAAAAATAGAACTTTCAAGTTTGAGCATGCTATCAATCATAAACTACACTTCAAATAAATTGAGGTCTTAGATTCAATTGTGTCAAAAGCAATTTAAGATACGTAAATGTCATATACATTATTCAAAAAACCATTTTCAAATCAAATGAAAGAAATATTAACCAATTCTTCTGCTCATAGGTAAATATTAGGGGATTGCCAGAATACTAATCAAGGACAAAAGGCTAAAATTGACAAAACAAATGTAAAAAAAATCAAATAAAATTTATCCTAAACTCCAATTGCCTTTGAGCATATTTGCAGTCCATGTTTTTCTCACTTTCAAGGAGACCAAAGGTATTGCATGCTATCTATAGAGATTAACCTCTTTTGGTGTGATTGTGTTCACGAGCAAACTGGGAAAGTCGTTCAAATTGCTGCATTTATGAAATTAACAGAAAAACTCATATATGAAGTCAACCGATAACAAACTACAAGATAAAATCGAACAAATATCCAAAAGCATAGTACACAAAGTATAAAAATCACCAAATGTAATCATTTTGAAGATTCATCCTTACATTTCAAAGAAAGTTTGAAGCCGAGATGCAAAACTTTTATCTGATATTCAATCCCAGAATTCTTTTAGCTGAGCGTTGTTGATAGCGTCCCTGGTGATATTCCGATGTTGTCCAAATGCGTCAAAAGGTTCTTAGACAAATTCTTTCAATTTCTTGTTCATATCTTTTAATATCACAAAAATATTGCAAGGATTAGATTAAAAACTAAAAAAGAAGAACAAGAATAGAGCTTCAACGACCCCAAACACAGAACCCAAATCAAAACTTGCCAACGTAAAATCTCTTGATTCCAAAATCCATATTCTCTCTGGAATCTCCAATTTCCTCTTAAAAAAATAACACCCAGAAAAAAGTGAGGAAAAATCGGATCATAAATGAACTTACCAATCAAAACTCCCCAAACAAATCTCAAATTTATGTATCAAATAGAAAGCTCTCAATCTGTAGTGCACCGAGATAAATCAATGAGAGAATGAGGATTAACAAAAAAAATGAAAATCGATTCTTCAAATGCATAGAGAAATGGAGAGAAGATAGCCGGAAGAGTGAAAGAAAGAAGATTGTGGTATACAATTGTGAAGAGAAATGAGGAGTGAGATAGTTGCGTAAAAGTAAAAGCAAAATAGCTGGCAGGTTTTTATTGATTGAAAAGAAGGAAAAAAAAAGACCTAAAGGTGTAAAGAGATAGCGTGTAAGGTTTTGAGTGGATGAAAAAATACATGTAGAAAAAGATAGCATGTAAGGGTAAAGAAAAGAAAGAATGAGGGTGAACAGTGCCGAAATAAAACAAAAAAGAAAGAAAGAAAGAAAACGACAACAAAAGGAAAAAAAATAGTTATAAAATTTATAAGAGCTCGGCTAACGCGGCTCAACCAACTCGGTCAGGCTTCGGTGGCCAAACGGCTTGTGAATAGTGAAAATAAAACTTCCTCTTTTATTTATGTAGGATAAAGAGAGTTTCGTAAAGAAAAAAATATGTAGCAAGAAAATATCTTGGCAAATGACGGTGGAGTGGGGGCGGGTATGATTGTAGTGGAGTATACCAGGGTATGTACATGTAATATATAGAAAGAGAGGCAGGGTGGGTATGATTTTAGGGGAGTATATATAAATTTGTACACTAAAAAATAATTAAAATCTGATTATTGTAAAATAAATAGTAAATACCTGATTTTTAAGTTGAAACTTTTAAGAGTAGTGTTTGAGGTACTTTCTCCCCCCTAAAAAACAAAGCCGTATCATGCCACAACAGTCATCAGCCCCACAATTATATAATTAAACTTGATGCACGTAATTTTGTAATAAATATGTGACCCACAAAATTACGATCTATATATAGTTAGCCTCTTCAATCATCATTGTTGTCTTTTAATGTCGCGTAGTGCTTAGATTCATTGCAAGTGGCTCTATGTTTATTTTGATTTCTAATTAATTAAATAATTTCCAAGCAAAGATCTTTATGTGCGTTTTTTGTCTATTACGAGTACGTGCACGATTAAAAAGAGAGAGAATCAATTTTTGTTTTAGATTGAAAAAAAAATTCTCATGCACACACTCTATAGTATACTACTCAAACACATTGAATACTTTCTTCTTTAAAAAGCAGCCTTTGTCACCTTCCACTTCTCATCCATGTCCGGACAGGATCTACTCTTCCTCGTCGACAGCGGGATCTCCTTCTGACCTTCTCTTCGTTGCCGGTGATCGATCTACAGACTTTCTCTTCCATGCCGGCAGCCAGATCTAGTGATAGTTTCGGTATAATGTATTAGGTTTTGGGGTTGTTTTTTTATTGTGGTTTGTGTCGAGTCGATAGTAGTTTTTAAATAAAAAATCTCAACTCGACCGTGAAGGGACTAAAACCGACCCGAGTATGATTGGGTTGGTTGGTTCGAATATTCGAGTTTCGGGTTTGATGCCAAGTCCTACTCTATACTCGAGGTTTGAATGTTAGGGGATAGAATCTCACATTGAATAAAGATGAAAATATAAACCAATTTATAAAAGTTTGGGCTACTCCTCTTAACAATGTTGATCTTTTAAGATGATACCTCAAATCTTAACATGGTATCAAAACCCATAAACTTCAACAAGTAATTCGATCCGATTAAGACGCAAAAAAAATGAGCACGCGGATTTCAAAATTAGTCTACTCAAACGAGCCACTATCTTGCGGTGACATATTAAAGGATGGAATCCCACGTCGAATAAAGATGAAAATATAGACAAATTTATAAGAGTTTGGGTTACTCATCTTAATAAGGTTGACCTTTTAAGATGGAACCTCAAATCTTAACATTGGAGACTCTACTGCGAGACAAATAAACTGTAATTCTAACTGGCCTGATGATCCACAACTAAGTTCAGTACATTTTAATCGGATTGAAGTTCGGTTAAAAAATCTCTCTTTAAAGAATATAGAAATAGTCCCTTCGAAAATCTTCTGCATTCAAATGATCATTCATCCAACATAGTTCCTACTTTGAACATCTCAGAATTTCGATACATTCAATTGGAAAAATAAAACCTAAATATGGACTTCACCATCGGGCTTCCATCTCTTCGATGAAATACTATTGCTGTATTTATGATGATGATTTTGGTGATGCCATGAAATCCTCTTAATCAACTCTTCTCCAATCACTCCCGATCCTTCCTGTAACGCCCCAAAATCTTATTACTTGTTTGGTGGGGATTAAAATCAGATTTTTAGTAGATTTTGATCAAAGTTGATGAAATGTGTAGTTGGAAAGTTATACAACCTATAAAATACGTGGTTGAAATGAATTGTTAACTTTGACTTAAATTAAAATTTAGATTTTAATCGATATCATACCGGCTATTAATCCAGAGGATTAACTCACAAACCCAAAAACTTAATGCGGAAAATATAAAGTTCGGATAAACTTAACAAGCTATCATAAGAATTTCATTTCAATCTCAAAACTTGGGGCTTATAAACTTTTCGTATTACCTTATTTTTTATAGATTGCTTGACTTGTTAGAACACTGAAATATGAAGAATCAAATTCGTTTTGAAATCATTGGAAACTTGAATAAAATCTCCATTCTTGAAATATTCGCTTGATGTAGGAAATTGCACCATTTTTTGCAAAATAACATTTCTTCTTCTACCTTCTTGTACTTTGGGAATTTAGAAAAATTAACATTATAAAATTATGAAAATGCAAATAAAAGGGAAAAATGCTTTAAACTTACCGAAACTCTATTGAATTACTATTATTTCATTGATGAGGGTCATAGTTAAATTAGTCATCAAATCTCATATCACGTGTCGAGTTTATTTATTAACTTTTTTCTTCCATCCCCTCATGTATGTACACATTGAGCTCTATAAACTGATCGGAATTATTCGAGATTGGAAAATGAGGAAAGGATTGTGAATTATTAGTAATTTCGGAGAAAAAATTTATTGGTGGTTATATTTCAAAACACTAGAGATGTCAATGAGGCTAGGACTCGACTGGACTGAACTGGATCGACCATAACTATCTCCGCCCCCAAGGGAATTGTCAGGAAGCAGTGTGGGATAGAGAATAAAAATCGCATCTACCACCCATATAATTACTTATTTTTAATATTTTTTAAATATAATTTAAATCGAAAAAATATAAAATATAAGAAAATAAAAGATTCGGGCATGTTCAAAGAATTCATAGCGAGGATCCATCCCCACTCCATTTACAATTTAGGGATTGGAATTCTTCGTCCGATACGGGACAATGCAAGGCGAAAATTTTTGGCATCCCTATTCGAGGTAGATACTAAGAATCGTTAATTGCCTTGTTATAGCACTATTGTGTCAAGTTTCAATGTTTCATATTGCCGAAACTGAAATGGGCCAATACTATAAATTGCAAAGTGTGGACTAGCCTGAAAAAAGGTATTTGTACATTTTTGTGGTCCTTCTAAAGCAATACATTTCTTTGGCCCATTGTGGAATAGGTAACGATCTTCACGTATGACGTATTGAGTGCACTTCAGGTGTACAATACAGTGATTATCACTACTAGAGGATCGTGCAGAATCGTTTTTCACATCTCCTTAATAATCTTCTGTGTTGATATAGTCAATACTGAAGTAAATTGGTGTGGTTGATACTCTGAACTCGTATTCTACATGTGTTGCCCCTATACTTTGACTGATTGCATGCTAATGAGATCTAGCTTTTTATTATACATAATACAGTAAACAGTAGATTTTACAATTGAGAAAATCGAATTGGTCAGACCACCAGCAATCTTGTGGAAAAGTAGAATGAGGAAAAAATACCGCAAAAATCTTAAGAGGTCACCGGTGTGGTGCCGGCCAAAGACCTTCCGACGATCAAGTCAGTAAAACTTGTCAAGGATTATAAGAATGCTAGGCGAAAAGAAAGAAAAAGTAACTTAGAGTAGAGTAGATTTTTATATACCTAAACGTAAGACTGACTATGGAATTTATAGTAGTGGGGTAACCGTCTAAGTGGGATTGGTGAAGACTCTGCGAGATTTTCTGATGCTTGGAGCTGAACTCGATAAGATCTATTCAGTTGAGATACCCAAATTGTTTGCAGATAACTCCTACTTGATTTGGTCAAATCATAGCGTGATTTATCTTGAAGATAACTATCAGGCTTTCAAATTGATACGTAGGTCTTGGACCGTGCATTTGACTCAATCGACATAACAAATTGGATCAAAGATGGCGCATTTGTTGAGTGGACCGTCTGTGGGCCTTGTTTTTACTTGGGCCATTTTAGGCTAGCGGAATAATTTTTACCACTACAATTTGTTCCCCACTCTTTTATATGAGTTCCACTCGAATGAAAGAGTAATTCGTGCTTAAGGCCGATCATACCATTTGTTGAGGGCGCGCTTTGATCATATGACATAACATTTCATCATATAGTTTGGGGTGGTAGTAGAATTCATTATGGCAGTGGATGAAAATCATCCAACCATTAAAAATATCATGGGATATTATTGCATGCTTTCCTAGCCATGCAATTTTACTACATGATCGGAAGCCATGCAATACTTGGAAGAATAAGGTTGTTTGTCAAGTCATACGATTTTTTATACTTATTTTTGCTTGTAAGCCATTTGGCTTTTGGTAGCGCGTGACATGAAAGTTGTTTGAAATGACATATGGCTCGGAAGCCACGTGACATATTTTCGGCAAATTTCCTCACGATTGATCGAGTCATGCAATTTTTCAGTACCAATCACTTGAAAGTCGTTCGATTTTCAAAATCACACGACTCGAAAATCGTTTTATTATGTAATTTTATTTCTTCATATTATATAATCAAAACATAGATATATTATATAAAATATAACATATATTTGATGGCCGTGGTTTGCGTGAAACTCATACCACTTAGTCTTGTCACGTTGGTCACTAGAGCTTCTCATCTTTCTGGGCCAATTTTTTGTGCCACCCATCTCCTTTAGCACTGCAATTAGTTTTGTTGGTCCAATTGCAAGGTTGTATTCAAGGATTCCACCTTTGTCCTTATAGAAGGTCGATCAAATGGTCTGAGTAGCTCTTTACGCTTGGTATCCCGCCTATCTAAAGGAGAAAAAGTATTTGCAGGTCGTTTCTCAATCCTGTTTTGTCGTCATAACTCTTCTTTGGGGGGTTGGTGTTGCGTTTTTTATATCGCAAGTGTACGATGTCGTAACAGATGATATAGTGGACCTTTGAGTCAGAANATTATATAAAATATAACATATATTTGATGGCCGTGGTTTGCGTGAAACTCATACCACTTAGTCTTGTCACTAGAGTCACTAGAGCTTCTCATCTTTCTGGGCCAATTTTCTGTGCCACCCATCTCCTTTAGCATGGCAATTAGTTTCGTTGGTCCAATTGCAAGGTTGTATTCAGGGATTCCACCTTTGTCCTTATAGAAGGTCGATCAAATGGTCTGGGTAGCTCTTTACGCTTGGTATCCCCGCCTATCTAGAGGAGAAAAAGTATTTGCAGGCCGTTTCTCAATCCTGTTTTGTCGTCATAACTCTTCTTTGGGGGGTTGGTGTTGCGTTTTTTATATCGCAAGTGTACGATATCATAGCAGATGATATAGTGGACCTTTGAGTCAGAATTATCGTTCCCATGAGGACTATTCTTTAGACCTTAATTAGATTTTTCTAACTCCTATTTGACAAAAGTAAGTAAATAATTATGATTATCTTTCCCTAACTAATTTTGACTAATTGAAAATATAAAAAAATTGCAAACACTGGATAATTAAAAATTCAAATATGTGATAAATATTAGGGTATAAGAATTTCTTCTATTGATCTCATTTGTTCTTAATTCAAGATTCACAACCTAATGTAGTGTTCGGTCGAATTCTTTTATTGTATTCAATTTACCCCTCTCAAGTTTTCATTGAACATATTTAACTAATTCAATCACCCATCTATATGTGAGTCAACATTAGTTAACCGAAATATTAGTTCTAAAAAATCATATAATGACCACAATAATTAATATAGGTATCTTTACATGTTATATTAAATTCCTGAATTTTACTATGTGGTCTAAATCTAAAACTCACTTCTCGATTCGTAATATATTCACAAAATCATTGAATAATTGACCANAAAATATAAAATGATTGCAAACAACGGATAATTGGAAACAAATATGCGATGAATATTAAGGCAAAACAATTTCATATACTGATCATCTTTATGCTTAATTCAAGATTCATAACCTAATGTAGTGTTCGATCGAATTCTTCTATTGTATTCATTTTACCCCTCTTAGGTTCTCATTGAGCCTATTTAACTAATTCAATTTCATATCTCTATGTGAATCAATTTTAGTTAAACGAAACACTGATTCTAAGAATTCATATTACGACCGCAATAATAGTATATATATATATCTACAAGTTATACTAATTTATCGAATTTTATTATATGGTCTAAACCTCAAACTCATCTTTCAATTCGTAAGAGACTCACATAATCATCAAATTATTGATCATCTAATTTAATGCATTAAACTCATAATAAAATCAACACATAAATAAATAAATCACAGAAGTTTTGAATTAAAAAAATGAAGGATCGCAAGTCAACTAAATTGTTTTCCCTAATATAAAAATTAGTTATTCATACTAGAAAAATAAAAACACACAAAAGTGAAAATTTATCACCAAAATTGAGAAACGTAAAAATTTCTGGTGTTTGCAATTTCCTTTCATTTTCTTTTTTTCTCCTTTTCTTTCTCTGCGCCGTCGTCTGTCCGTGTCTTTTTCTCTTGTTTCTTTCCTGCGGCAGTTTTCCTTCCCTTTTTCTATTTCTCTCCAGCCCCCTGTCTGTCCGTCTCCCCCCTATATAATATATAATATGTTTATATATATATATATATAATATTTGTCTTCAAGATTTCATCTTTGAATTTTGCCATTATTCGCCACTTTAGCATTTTTTTCTCCAATTCTTCATTAAATATAAAGTTTTACCTACAAAATACATTAAATTATGTAGAATTTAATCCAAATGATAATAAAATATCATGATTTAGGATCACGAATAAGTGTATAAACTATACTTA
>CAIGRH010028679.1:0-10024 GCA_903798295.1 Fraxinus nigra | reverse complement strand
TAATGAAAAACATAAAGAGAAAATGAAGAAAAACTCTTTTGCCGCTAGAATTCTTCTTCAAATCCTTGTCGTTTTAGGTCTAGATCAATTCTCCTTTGTATTCTCTTCTAAGCCATCTTTCTCTCCCTTGAATTAGGTCTTCAAACTTGTATTTATAACCTCAATAGATAATAACACAGATTGGAGTTGGGTCGAGCCAAAAAAAATATAAACACAGGTTTTTTTCCTCTTTCTCGGGTCGCGACACCTTAGTGCCAGCCATTATGCTGATTTTCTTTAAGGCTGGCGCCTAGGCGTACAGTGATGGTGCCTTGGCGCCAGCTGTTCTCATTTTTTTTTTATTCTTCTCTATTTATTTTGCTAATCTTTTGGTCTTCTCTCCACTTCATTCTTCTCTTTCCTCATCTCCACGTCATAACTCCTTCCATGTCATTATCATAGCTCTATTTCAAGCTCCAAACTACTATATTTTCATCAAATTTGTCCATCTACAAAACAACATGAACACACACATCAAAACGCCCATAAGTGTTCAAGAACATGCCAAAATTTAATGAATTAATTACACTCATCAGTAAAAGCAGTGCATACAATTTTCTTGTGTTGAAGGGCGACTGTTTGTTGTTATGGTGTAAAAATTTTAAGTTACATAAAAAAACTATACATTGTAATAGCCAAAATATACTATATAAGTTTCAGTATAAAAAAATATATACACTGTAACCTAATTACGTGTAAATTAACATTCAGAGTAAGTTACAATCGTGCAATTTATTAAATGTATGGTTTCTACATAACAAAATTATGTAGTCAAAAAATTACCATGCTCGTGAAAAATAACACGCACATTAAAATTACATATATTGTCATAGAAAACTGAAAATGTATGACGTCAAACATTATTTATAGCGAAAAAATTACATACTTTGTAACAAAAACAACAAATTTGAGGCATACCTGATTTTTAAAATACTTTTCATTAGCTTGATTTCTGAAATTAGACCTCTAAATGATCTATAGTTGTGTAATTAACTCAGTTTTCAACTGTGATAAGTTGAGGCCTACTTGTTCTGGGTTCAAGTTTCCACTAAAAATGCTAAAAACAATTGTATGCACTCTAAAGTGTAGATTTTAATACGTAGTTTACAATTTTGTAGTAATTTTTAAGGTAAAATGCATTACTTTATTTGAATGCGAGTCGATAATACTTACAAGAAATGGGGGATAGGATGAAACTCACACAGTAGATTGGAATTATAAAAAATTGCGTCCCAGCTTATATGAGAGCTAGGTCGTCGAAGGAATTCTTCGACTCTAGAATGCTATGTAGAATGACACCTTCTGAGCCATGGAGGCTTGTGTTTTGGATCGCTGCCATTACATTACGACAATTTCACTTCACCACAATCACTGTAGTATGTCTGTTCATTGCAAATATGAGACCAAAATTGACGTGCATTACAAAAACCTGACTTCACATCCACCAATAGAAGTTACTACTCTTAACAATGTTGACATTTAAAATTGAAATTAAAATCTCAATATGATATCAAAACTCAACAAGCTCATACAAACCATTCAATCCGCTTAAAGTTGAAATGTGAAGTTACTTCCTAAGATAGGTGTTAACAAATAAGTACATCTTTTTGTGGGAGCATGTTAAAAGTAAATCCCATGTTATGAAATTAGATTGCCTCAAAATTCTTGGCCCAGCCCAGTTGATTGTGTTGGGCCAGTGCTGAACTGGATCTTTGGCCCAAAAATGTTTTTACTTGGTTGATAAGTTGTGCTTGCACTTTTACACGCCTTTATCAATTTTCTTGGCTTTGTGATCTGGCCCTACACTTGGCCAGATCTCCACCGTTGATGTATGGCTCCTGATCTCCCTGCGTTAAGTCATTCTCGAAGCTTCATTTTCTATGTAACTGTTCAATGCCTTTTGAGAGGTTTTCTCTCTGTGTGATTGGGGTTCATCTCTCTCTTTTTGCCGTTTGTAAATTTGAGTGAGTTCTGTATAATTTCTGAGTGATAAGGCAGTGAGTGCACTTGATGTATATTATGTGAGATTGTGTATATTCTAAGTGATTTGAGGTGAGAGTGATATTGAAGAAATCTTTGATTTCTTCATACATTGTAATTCTGTTCTTGGTGATGTTTACTGGAACTAGAGCGTAATCCATTTGTGTGGATACTCAACTGGTGAGTAGGCCTCTGGCTGAACATCCGGGCACTTTGGACGAAAAATCCTTTGTGTTCTTCTTACTTTCTCGCGATTTACTGCTTTATTTGTGTTCTTTGTGAACTCTAGGACCAACAAGTGGTTCAGAGCCTTTGTTAGTTGTAGATTTATGTTGGTGTTCATTTTTTCCGAAACCCTAACTTTTCAAAATTATTCAATTGTATAGATCTTACGATTTCTGAAATGATCTTTGTGGAAGATAAAACCCTTGGGTTGAGTTATGTGGTTATCTTTTAAAATAAGTTTTTTTTTTAAAGATTCAAGGTTTTTGTTAAACGGATTTGGGTGATTTTTCTGGAAAATTGTTTTTGCTCTGGGTTATCTCTTTTGATCTGGTTTTTTTTACTGAGTTTGTGGTGTTCTTGATCCAACTCAGTACTGAGTCGTGGTAACTCAATTGACTCATACTGAGTCGTGGTAAGTTGAGTTGACTCATTCGATTCCACTAAGTTCTCACTGACTCTGTGTAACTCGTTGCTTCCTGCACCTATTCTGAGGTTTCTTCTCATCTGCTTTTGGTATTATCTGAAACCCCTTACTATTTTCAGTATCTTGTGTCAATTTTTGGAATCTGTTATTAAGGTAAGTAATCCTGGTCCTACTTTTCTTTGTCCAATATCTCATTGAGGATCTGAGAATCTGAGAGAGTATGGGAAATAAAGGGTTACCACCCCTTAAACACTTTCAAAATTGACGTTTCTTGCATGATATTATTGTCATTGATTGATCAATTGTTAGCCCTAATTGTATTATGTAATTTCTTGAAGTCTTTTCTCATACTATCAATGCTTGCCAATAGAGGTGTGCTGCTGCCATAGATGGGACTGGCCACTTGAATTTAGTGTCTATAGAAGGTAGGAGTTAGATGAGATTGCTTGGAGTTTCATTTTTCTTCACTTGTCTGATACTGTTATTAGGAAAATTAGAGAAATCACTAATACACAGAGCCTATGGACTAAGTTAGAATCTCTCTATCTTGCTAAGAGTATGCACACCAAATGCTATCTCCTCAGACAATTTAACAATTTCAGATTTAATCCATCTTCTACACTGGAAGATAACATTGATAAATTCATAAGACTTGTTCAAGAATTGATTGACCGTGATGAGAAATTGTCTGAAAATCAACAAGTAGGGCTTTGCTGAATGCCTTAGGAGACAAATATAGAGATCTTAGAAATGCCTTGGAATATGGAAGAATTGATCTCACTGTTGACATTGTTCTATCATCTTTAAGGAATAGAGAACTTGAATTAAAATTTGATTTCAAGGACTCTAAATCTAATGAAACTTTGAATGTGAGGAAGAGAAACCTAATCAGAATAAAAAAGAGAATCAATGCAACTACAACTCTCATAAAAGAGATAAACCTCAATTTGCCAAGTTCAGAAATCAGAACAAGAATCAATCTAAATCTAAACTTCAGCCCAGAAAATGCTGTTACTGTGGAAAAACAAGACATCTAATCAAAGATTGTTTCAAAAAGATCTCTGATATGAAAGACAAGCATAATTCTGATGGGTCATCGGCCTGTGGCCCGGGTTGCTCACCCATAAAAAAAAATTAAAATTAAAGTGTTTTAAAAGAGCTGCCTGCAAAGGCAGCCCTTTATATATATATATATAAAGAAACCCAAGTGGCTCGACCAGCTAAGGTTCGGGGTCGAGCCTCATTTTTTTGGCTGGGCTTTGCTCTGCTCGGTCCCAAAAAAGCTCGAGCTTTTTTGGTTCGGCTCGTTGACATAGCTAGATCTAACAATGTACCTGATTACAATAGACTTAATGTTTTTGGATGTGTTGCCTGTTCCTATCAAAATGAAGGAAAACTTAAACCAAGATCCTTAAAGTGTGTCTTCTTGGGATATGGGAAGAGACCAAAGGGTACAGACTTTGAGTTAAATATAAAAAATGGTTTTCAAGTTATTAACAACAGAAATGTCATCTTCAATGAAAATGATTTTCCCTGCAAGACTCAATCTGAACTGTATATGATAAAACCGCTCCTATAATTGAGACCATTCTTGAAAATCAAACACATAATCATAATGATTTGATTGAGGTGGAGTCTACTCAATTTGAAGCTAATCAGGATTTGAGTGAGCCTGATGATGAAACTAAATCCATTAATCCTTCCTTGGCTGACTATCAACTGACTAGAGACATGGATAGAAGGAACATAATTCTTTCCACTAGGTTTAACAATGGTGATTTTGTTACTCTGTTCACTGTTCTTGATTCTCTAAATTCTGAATCCTCAACTTTTGAAGAAGCTGTCAACTATTCTTAGTCTAAGTTTTGGAAAGAAGCTATGAATGAAGAAATTGAATATTTGATCAAAAACAAAACTTGGATTTTGGTACATAAACCTAAAAATTAGAAAGTAGTTGACTGTAAATAAATTTTCAAAATTAAAGAAGGAGATTCTAAGTAGGAAGTAAAAGATATAAATGTGATTTGTTGCAAAATGTTTCACTAAAAAAGAAGGAGTGGACTACAATGAGATATTTTCTCATGTTGCCAAGTATACCTCTAGTAGAATTCTGCTTACCCTGACTGCTCATTTTAATTGGGAACTTGATCAGCTTGATGTAAAGTTTACTTTTCTGAATGGAGATCTTGAGGAGACCATTTATATCAGATAACCTATGGGTTATGAAGTAAAATCTAATGCTCATAAGGTTTGCCTATTGAAAAAATCTCTTTATGGCTTCAAACAAGCTCCCCGACAGTGGTATAAAAAGTTCAATTCTTACATTGAGACTTTAGGTTTTGTTAAGAGAAATTATGACTCTTGTCTCTTCTTCAAAGGGTCAGGAGGACCTATATCTATTTACCTGCTTTTATATGTTGATGATATGCTACTTGCTTGTCAAAACAGATCATAAATAGATTCTATTAAATCAAAACTAAAATCAGAGTTTGAAATGAAAGATTTAGGACAAGCTAAAAAGATTCCAGGCATGGAAATAGAAAGAAATAGAACTGACTACATGTTATGGTTAAGACAATGTGCATACATTAAGAAAATACTTGAAAAATGATCTATGATTGACTATAAATCTGCTTCTTTGTCTATTGCCAATCATTTCAAACTATCTAGTGAACAATCACCTAAAACTGATGAAAAGTTTAAAAGAATAGAAAACATTCCCTATGCTAACACTATTGGATCCATAATGTATCTTATGGTTTGTACTAGACCTGATTTGGCTAATGGAATAAGCATTTTAAGTAGATTTATGGTTAATCCTGGCGACACACATTGACTAGCCATGAAATGGATGTTAAAATACTTGAAAGGCTCAACTGATTTAGGTTTGTTGTTTGAAAAATGTAATGAAGGCATTGTTTTGAAAGGCTACACTGGTTCTGATTTTGCTGGAGATTTAGATAAGAGAAGATCGACCCCTTCTTATGTTTTCACTTTGTGTGNGGAATAAGCATTTTAAGTAGATTTATGGTTAATCCTGGCGACACACATTGACTAGCCATGAAATGGATGTTAAAATACTTGAAAGGCTCAACTGATTTAGGTTTGTTGTTTGAAAAATGTAATGAAGGCATTGTTTTGAAAGGCTACACTGGTTCTGATTTTGCTGGAGATTTAGATAAGAGAAGATCGACCCCTTCTTATGTTTTCACTTTGTGTGATGGCTGCATTAGTTGGAAATCTCAATTGCAAAACTTGTTACCTTGTCTTCTACAGAGGTAGAAAATATAGCTGCCCGTGATGATGTTAAGGAAAGTCTTTGGTTAAGAAGGTTACTTAATGAAATTGGCTTTGTAAATAATTCTGTCAAAATTTATACTGATAATCAGATTGCTATACTTCTCAGCAAAAATTCCATGTATCATGATCGAACTAAACATGTTGATATTAAGTTCCACTTTGTGAGGAACATGGCCGAAAAGATTTGATTAGTCTATAGAAAATTTCAACTTAGTAGGGATGTGTGTGAATAAATTCTAACTTTTCTATTTTTTATTTTTACAGTTTAAATAAAAGCAAATGATACATAATGATTCTCTAGTACACATAAGTCACCAAGAATTGTTCAGCAAGGTGGAGATTGTTATGAAATTGGATTGCCTCAACATTCTTGGCCCAGTTAATTGTGTTGGGCCAGTGCTGAACCGGATCTTTGGCCCAAAAATGTTATTACTTTGTTGATAAGTTGTGCTTGCACTTTTACATGCCTTTATCAATTTTGTTGGCTTTGTGATCTAGCCTACACTTGGTCAGATCTCCACCTTTGATGTATGGCTCCTGATCTCCTTGCCTTAAGTCATTCTCGAAGCTTCATTTTCTGGGTAATTGTTCAGTGCCTTTTGAGAGGTTTTCTCTCTGTGTGATTATGGCTCGTCTCTCTCTTTCTGTCGTTAGTAATTTTGAGTGATTTCTGTATAATTTCTAAGTGATAAGGTAGTGAGTGCACTTGATGAATATTCTATGAGATTGTGTATATTCTGAGTGATTTGAGACGAGAGTGATATTGAAGAAATCTCTGATTTCTTCATGCATTGTGATTCTTTTCTTGGTGATTTTTTAGTGGAACTAGAGCGTAATCCCTTTGTGTGGATACTCAACGGATGAGTAGGCCTCTGGCTGAACATCCGGACCCTTTGGACGAAAAATCCTCCATGTTCTTACTTTCTTGAGATTTACTGCTTTATTTGTGTTCTATGTGAACTCTTGGACCAACATCCCACATCCATTACAAATGAAATAAATAATCAACATATAAGGTTTCAACTACCCATCTTTAAAAAGATTGACATTTTAAGATAGAATCCAAGATTCAATAAGTCTTACACATGATCTACTAGCAATCATCTCTTTGTTTTCTTTGAAGCATGCATAGGTCGCATAGATGGATCAATAATAAAGGGTTTGTATTATATTTAAATTCGGAGTCAAAGTATATAAAGGTAAGCACGAGTGAGTATAAGTTTAATAAGAAAAAGGCTAATGTTGGAGATAGTAAAATAAGCTCTTTAGCAGAAAAAAGAAAGTGCTAAGCTATAAGATGCTTCTTTGGCTTTGTAAAGCAGCAAAATGAAGTTGTGAATAATGAACTTTATTGCTGATGACTTTGTGAATTAACCTCCATGACCACAACAAAAGGCCAACATCGTGTAGTAAAATATTGTTTTTAATAAAATCATCTTCTTGGTGTCAAATAACATCAATAATATCCACGTTTATAATGAATTGGTTTGATCAACTGCTTTATTTCCTCAAAGATACAATTCAATGAGACTTTTGTGTAATCACACGAGTTCATGTGAATTTTAGTTTTAACTCTTCCAAATCTAAACTTCTATAACTAAGGGTCCAAATCTAAACTTCTATAACTAAGGGTCACAACACTCGAAATCCCAATAGGGGGTCACCACTTGTCAATTTGCTAACCAATTAGGTAAACAATTATGTACAACAAGAATAATTCATTGTGCAATCCTGATTATGTTATAATTAGGACAAGATTTACATACTAAAATGAAGAATTGGAGGGCCCCAATAGGGGGTCACCATTTGTCAATTTGATAACTCGTTAGGTAACACATTATATACTTGTAGCATGATTGTTGCACAATCAATAGTTAAGACTTCGTTGCGAGAACTTCTGTAGAGAAACTAGTGACCTCTTGAAAAGTACAGGTACCATAGACTATTTATATGGACTATGCTACACGTACATAATTCATTGTATATAATGTTGTCTGCACCCTCACATAAAGGGGATCCATTTCAGATAAAATTATATATATCCGAAGTGGGTCCCCCTTCATGTGAGGGTGTTGACACAATTATGTACAAATAGTGTAATTCTATTTATATATGGTTTTTTTTTTTGTTTTTTTCCGGAACTTCACAAATTTATCGAGAATAAGACTTAGCCCATGTATGGTAAATATTAAAATCAAATTTTTAGTAGATTTTGATAAAAATTAATGAAATGTATGGTTGAAAAGTTCTGGGTCCCAAGAAATGTGTGAATAAAATTAATTGTTGACCTTGATTTGAGATTTTTAATCCAAACCAAACATGGGTTTAATTTGTGAGTAATACTACACTTGCACACTTGGTTCACATCCACTTTCACATAGGGGATGGGGCTCACGATTTTTAAAATTGTGGCTCCACCTCCTACGTGAAAGGGATGTGAAAGTGAATGTGAACTAAGTGTGTAAGTGTAGCATTACTCTTAATTTGTATTGCACTCCATTTATCCGCCGACAGGAAAAGGACATGTACAAGTGAATAGCTAGAATAGCTAGTAATTGATAGCTGATAGCTCATAGATATGGAAAAAAGAAAAACAACCCAAAAAACGTCTACTGATCTACGGTCAAAATTCCTAATCATTGTCATTTCATGGTAGTTGGTAAAGATCCAGCAAAACATAATGGTTGCCTTTATTATGGATTCTCAATTTCTTGAACTTGCAATGATCTAGGCACTATAGCATTTGACTGCTTTTGGGACATTCTTTGTGCTGTATTATAGCGTATATTTGACCTCAACTAGACTATGAATATTAGCTTTTTCTAAACAAATGCTATTATGCACGAAGTGAAAGCAATACTGATAAAGTTAGTGTACTGTAAAACAATTATTTAAATAAATTCTAAAGGAGAAAGAAAGAGATGCGGTGAGCAGCTACATTTTTATGGTAATTGATTATCCGAGCTAGTAGCTCCTCTCGATACACTATTAAATTATATATAGTTTAGAGTTGATACAAGTTATCTTGAATTTTTTGTCCAATTGATTGTCCTCCAATACATTTTCCCACCTTCACCTCTCCATAACAAATTCAAAGACGTCAATACATTTTTTTGGACGCCTCGACAAATTATACCTTGACATCTTTTCATTTATTAAAAATATAATGTACCAAAGTGTCAAAAATGTTAGGACTTGGGGTCCATCTTGTTAAATGATATTAAATGATCAATTTTGTTAAGAGGAATAGTCCAAATCCTTATAAGTTGGTCTATATTTTCATCTTTATTTGATATGTGATTTTATCACTTAACATGCCCCGCAAGATGGTGACTTGTTAGAGCAAACTAATTTTGAAAACCGTATGCTCATTTTTTTTAGTCTTAATCGGATCGAATTGCTCGTTTGAATTTAATGAGCTCTATACCATGTTAAGACTTGGAGTTTCATCTTAAAAGATTAACCTTTTTAAGAGAAGTATCACAGACACTTATAAGTTGGTCTATATTTCATCTTTATTCGATGTGAAATTTTATCATTTAACAAAAAATATATTAAAGGACAATAAACGGACGACAAGCTCTAAACATCAAATCTAAGCTCCCTTGGCCTTGTAGTGTATCCAAGATGTATTGCTTCTATATTCTTAATTCATTCGTTGAGTAACCACCAATTAACCTCATTTTAGGATGTTAATTGATTGCTTGATCGAGTAGCTTTCTAGTTACACTACCTTAACCTACTAGCAAGAGCGAATCCAATGGTGAATTAAACTAAATGCGATGTTTATGTACTCTTGATTTATCTACTAGATTAGTTTAGTTGCCAACACAATCACACAATCTCAACAAATCCAAACAGATGCAAATTTCAAATCCAAATATATCGAATAAAAAACAAACCAAATTTTCAATCCCATAAACTGGGCCAAACTGCAAACCAAATTTCCAAATGAACTGGACATATACTAAACCAAATTCCAGATGAACTGGACATACACTAAACCAAATTCCAGATGAATTGGACCAAATTCCAGATGAACTGGACATGTACTAA
>CAIGRH010028674.1:0-10956 GCA_903798295.1 Fraxinus nigra | reverse complement strand
TATCATTTTGTTCAATTCTTAGTTTACATTTAACAAAAAAAATTTTTTTTTGCTATAAATATGAAAAATTCTATATTTTTATAATTTTATTTATACAATCATACGGGCCAAACCGGAACAAACCGCGACCCGTGACCTGCATGGGCTCGACCCGGATGGATCAGCTGGCGGGCCTGTGTTGTAGTCCAAAATTGTGGACGACCCCAAACTGGCCCGAAACCCGTAGCGGGCGGGTTTTTTTTTCACGCGGATCGTTATCGGGCTCATATGTTGGCGGGCCGACCCGGCCCTCACCACCCGAATTGACACCTCTAATTAGCTCTTCATTGAGATTCTTATAATCAAACTTCGTAATTCCTCACATGAATATCGTTTTGATGCATCTCATTTCCACTTTGCATTCAAACCTTAAAATACATGCTCTGTAAATAACTTTTAACTCTTTTAGTGTCAGAACCATACTTAAATTGTAACTGCTCAATCTATCACCGACCGAACAATGCTTGTTCAGGAGCCATTTTCTGTTCTCCCAAAATACATGCCAAGTTTTCTTGACAATTTGCAGTAAGACATAGCTAAGAAAACAACAAAACGGACTTATTTACATTCTGCTGTCTAAATGCAAGAAAGATTGCCTTGAACTTGCACGAGCAACAGATTGAAGGATGAAACCAAGGTGTCAAATTAAGATTCCACATAGGAATGAAGACCATCAGACACTGATTCTGAGGATTCAGAAACAGTCCAAGATAGAAATTGAATAACATGATGACGTGGGAGACCTTTCTGATAAGTAGTGTCACATAGAAACTACCAAGGGGCGAAGTGACTCTCAAAAGTCAGATCCGAAACAAAAGACAAACTGCTATTATCAGAGATTTGTCCAAACAATGGCAATAAACATGACATTAGTTAACATTAGTCAGCATGGTAGTTAGGACCACCTATTATGAAAATCCTCTTTGATGTTTCTGCTAGTACGTGGAGAGAGAATGGCACAACCCCCGCCCCCCGCCCAAAAATAATAATAATAATAATAATAATACTATAGAAATGCACCACCTGCTTTATTTTTGGTGAGAGATAGTTAATAAAACAAACAAGGGATTAAAGAGAGAACGTTCCACATAGTATTTCAAAATTAAAGTCATTGTATTTAATTCCATTTTCGCCTTATTTATTTATAATTTAATTCAGTCACTAAGGTCCATGATAAGTTTAATTTAATTGACATGGTGTTAGGTTGTTCAACTTAAGTGTGTGAAGTATTGAACAATCTATAATTTCAAAAACAATAAAATGGAATAAGTTTCAAGTACCATGTTTGTTCTTGCACGCTGCATCCTCTAATTGCACTTCCTAAAAGAATGCTCCTCATTTTTTGCTAAATTCATCTTTTGAAGGTTTGGCACTTACTGCCCAATCTGCAAAATAGTGTCAATAAGATGATTTACTGTGACTTCAATGCAAAATCATAATCAGAGTAAAGAATGAAAACTACAACATAATTCACGCAATCTCCAGAAAATGAATATACATGAATCCCAAGTAGAGTGTTACAATTTGCAGTTTTCTGAAGAGCCTTTTAAGTGTAATATTCTCAAGTTAGCACCCTACAACACGTAGCAAGAGGCTTAAAGAAGTAGGTGCATTTTTATGGCTTTTCAATCAATCTTGGCCCCTTCTAGAAGGGATCTGTGACAATGAACTCTAAAATTGTTCTGTACTCTCAACAGAATATGTTTTAGGTCAGTTCACAAAGAAGAATGTCGTTTTGAAATTTAATATATTTCTATAGGGAACAAAAAACTTCAATCTGCAAAGAGTAAGTTAAATGCTTTCTCCATCCTAACTTCATCGTTGAGCAACTTCTCTTTCCTTTCTCATCCACTATTCAATTGGAGAAGGAAAAAATAACAATGGGTTAAGTTGTATTTTCTTCGAAGAGCAGATAAAAAGTAAGCAATAATCTTTTAGCTTCAATATTTTAGGAGCATTAGAGCTAATTAAGGTATGAATTCGAAATAATCTCTCCTCATGGTAAGTGGTTACATGAGCGAGAAATGTGTGCTAAAAGATTACTTAAAGCACAACATTTCTCTATCACTTCTTTTCCATCAAGAAATAGCAAAGATGACCAGTTGACGTTCAAAACAAATAACACCATCAGAATGCATGTCATTTGAAAACTGGTTGGCACAAGTCACCGTTGGGATTACCCTACATCACAATTAGGCTATTGATAACTGCATTTTATGCACTTGTTGGGGCTTCTATTCTTATTTATCGCTAGATTGAGTGAATATTTTCTTAATTTAGATTAAATTATGTGAATTATAGGTAAAATCCAGATAGGACAAGTTTATATTGAAATTAGATTGAAGTCGTACAGAATTGAAGAATTGATGACCAAAATAATCAAGACTTAAAGTTAAGAACCTGTCATGCAAATAAAAAAGACCTGAGATGCACAAGAAATTAATATGGAGGACCAAAGTGCACGAATTTGGAAGAAATTTCAGTTTTTGTTGCTTTCCTAATTTCACTTAAATTCCAAATGGAACATATTTTAGAACTCTTTTTAAAGTTAGTCTAGATTTCTATATATAGTTTTCATTATTCTTTTTTATATGACACATAATTTTAGAGATAAAAACGCGGAACATCAAGATTGAAGGGCAAAAAGCTAGGATTTGAAGATTTTGGGATTGAAAAAGATTCTTGATGTAAGATCCAATTATTTCATTCATCAAGATTTCAAAACCGATTATGAATTCTATTCCTTTTTATTGTTTTTCTTTCATTAGTATGAGTAGTTAAATTCATAGTTAGGGCAAACAATATAATCTACGTATGACCCTTCAATTTAATTTTCAAGATTATAGTAGTTTAAATTTTATGTGCTGATTTTATGGAATTTAACTCACTAATTCAATGATATGTGAATCTGTAACAAAACGAGAGGTAAATTATAGAATTATATTAAATAATAAAATCCGATAATTTGAATAAAAGTGTTGAGATGCCTTTGATGATTATTATGGTCATTACATGGGTTCTTAGAGGTTTCATGCATATAATTAAGGCTTATTTCGACTCACATAGAGATATGATAAATTGACTTAGTTAAATAAAATCAACTTTAACTCGAGAGAGGTAAACTATTAAGAAAAATTCAATCGAACGCTGCAATAGTTATGAATTTTGATAAGAGAATATAAGGTGATCACTAGACGAAATTATAAGTCCAAACATCAACCTTCATACTTTAAAACTTGAATTTGATTAATTGTGTGCCTCGGATAAATTTAGATTAATTAGATAGTTTAGATAATTGAAATAGGTTATAGTCTACATGCCCTCTAACATGTTAAGTCAAATATAAATCCTGCAATTTAACTTGTTTTCACTTTTCATCCCATTAATTACCTAGCCATCCAATGAGTGCTTCCTCAAGTGAATGTCAAAGTGATGCAAGTCTCATTTCCTCTTGCATTCGAATCTTAAAGTGCATGCTTTGTTAAGACCATTAAATCTTTTAAGTGACCTAGTGTAATGACCCGAGCATTTGTGTCAAAACCATTATATCATACGTACTGTTTGATTTGGAAGAGTCTGAACACATCTTAGATTTCTTATAAAGCAGAGGTCTTGTGTTCAAATTCTAAGAGACGCAGTAGAAATTCGTGAGAGGTAAGATAGGTATAGGCTCTTCGAAAGCGGACAATACGTATGATATAATGGTTTGGACAAAAATACTCGGATCGTTAAAAAAATGCGCATTTTTTAACAAAACACGAGTGTTTCTTATAACGACCCGAGCCTCTGTGCCGAAGTTGTTTTATCATATGTACTATCCGCTTTAGGAGAGCTTAAACTCATCTTATCCCTCATGACTTTTTGTTGCATCCTTCAAGATTCAAACCCAAAATCTCCACTTTATGAGAGGCTTGAGTTGAATCCTAATATCAATTGAATAAGGGTGAATTCAATATTTATTGAGCAAGGAGTGGATTCACCATCATTTCACATCCATTCTCAATCTGACTGCTTGTCTACTCTAACAGGCCAACGGAAAATTCGCAATAACAGTCATTTGTTGAGCACGGGGTCAAATCACAATCATTCAACATTCATTCTCAATTTGGCTTCTTGTTTAACGAGCTAATGAAAATTCACAGTAATAGTCCTTAAGCACATGTTTAGTGGTCATCAATTTTTCGAGAAACTAAAAACTTTGCCCATCAATAAACATGTGTGGCTATGTTAGTTTAACAATAAGTTTTTCATTTTCTTTTTCATTTTCTTTTTTGTCTGCAATAATTAGTCTGCAAGACTACATAACTAGATTGTACTTGTGCAAATAGCAAGTAAATGCATTTGGTAGAGAAAATAAGATTCAAAGGTAACAACGTAAAGAAAGTAAAAAGAATCTCTAGAATTAATGGTCAATCGAGAACCTGTTAAGCGTATCCTGTTCCAACCTCAATTGAACGAATTCATGCCAATATCTGCCATCGTCCCCATTATTGGCTACTTCATTTTTACTTTAAATTGTAATCCATCAACCTCCTCGTACCAGTTTTTTGCTTTGCTTTCCTGTTCTTGCCATCCATCAGTCTCCTTGATAACAACACTATTGTATGACCCCATTATGCACCCCTGCTTCGCACCTTGTCCAAATTGAAAGCCCATAACAGCATTATTGGAAATTTACAGTGCAATAATATGTAATCCACCTGCAATCTTTGGAACTACAATAAATTATTGTCACCATTTATGGGAAACTGATTGTAAAGAAGATGAAACCAAATAACTGATGAATAAATTGGCTTCTATTCACGACTAAATCACCATCACCATTCAAATAATTGACCCAATGATCAATCAAACAGTGGACAGATGCCAGTGATAGGGAGAGAGATTTGATGTATTGATGTGGAGTACGATTTATGAATATCGGCCCCCTTTGTACAATGAAACACTGTTTGATAAAAATATCTAGTTGTCTCGATTTATTAAACCTTTAAAGAACATGCAAGAAATGAAATTAGCTGACAATATTTATGCAAAACTAGAAAGTCTGAAGCACCTCACATTTTTAAGGTAGGTAGTTTAGATTTTTCTCATTGGCATTACAATCTACATACTTTTGCATTATTTTTCTTATAGCATAATTCAACTCAAGAAGTACTATAAACACAAGGTAAGAGCTACGTTGGATAATATCATGATTATCATCTTTGGAACCAAGTCAAAAGACAGACCTCAAATTTAAATAGAAAGAAAATGTATAAAGAAAAGTTACAAAAGGCAACTGACCATCAGGGCTAAAAGAAAAAGTTTAAGCAAGGCAAGGAAGTAACTGATGTAGTGACATATCAATGCAAAGTTGAAGACAAAAAGTTATCTTTGTCATAATATTAAGCATAACTCCCAAAAGTAATGGAAAGTAATCTGGAAAGTAATCAGAGATGAAATTGAATTAAAACGAGAAAAACAAAAAGGGGAACAGTTGAAAACAATGACAAGAAACAAGAATAAAATATGGCATTTCACTTGTATCATTTAAATGGTCATGAATGTCATCACGGTTTGAAATACGTGAATTAAAAATATCTTAATTTTGCTTCAGCGTGGACCTACCTTTTCATTGTCTTCTCTTTCTAAATGGTGCAGCCTCTTTGTGAAAAGTTAGCATTTAATCATAATACGAAACTCTTCATATATCAGCAGCTTCTGCCACAAAATGGTAATGAATAAACCCAAAGGTTCATATTTCTCATCCGTGGTTCCCATGCAACAGAAACTCCATTATCCAACAATCATTTCTGGTGGCCAAGATCCACTGATTTCATTTATGCCACGAATCAAAAAAGAAAATGGATCGTTGAAAAGAGCAGGATTTTTGACAGCATAAAGAATAAAAGGAAAAAACGAAAATATAAGGTTCTGTTGCATCTAGAGAAGGCGAGGTACATAAAATTGTCCCTGCCAGCATAGAAGGCTGTTTCTGACTTTCTGTGACTTGAGACCATGATACTTGGGTTGCAGATGTTGAGCAATTGCCCAAGGCTTCCCATAAAAAGTACACATTACATCATTAATATATAAGGATCCCTGTATTTGTAATCAAGCTCAAAACCATGTTACAAGTAAGTTGTTGCCAAATATTCTTGAGCGTGAAAATTTAACATTAACACAAGGTGTGCTTCTCTCTTAGATGTACAAAATAGACCAATTTATCATTTCAACTGCAATCCCATGAATGGAAACCAACATGTTACTTCATCATGCGCGTCCATTTTCATCACTAGATCCCCCTGCAGTGCCTGACCCAACGAAATCAGACTGAAGGTCAGGCATTCAAACGTTTTTCCGTAATAAGCGATTCAGATGGCTGATTAAATAAGTATGCGATTTTTTTACCCAACCAATCATCTCCCGAAACGATGTCTAAATTGTTTGCTTAAGCTCCCAACAAGTGAAGTATATGAAGCATAGTCAAGAACAAGACCTTTTGCGCTACGCAGCTTATCAACATCTTCTCGATTTCCATATGTACAATGCCCTTCCAGTAGGATGTTATATGTAATGTCATCAGGAAAAATTCCTAGATTAAGCATTGCATTTAGGAGCATATCAGCATTTTTCATCTGTCCTTGTTTGCAATAACCATTCATAAGCACGTTATAAGTGACAACTCCTGGTTTATGTCCATCACTTTGCATCTCCTTAAGCAACTTGAAACCATTTCTCACATCACCTTTCCTACAAAACCCGTCTATGATCATTGTATATGTTGCATCATTAGGTCTCAACCCAACAGTCACCATTTCTCTCAACATTCTTTCTGCATCAACCACTTGCCCTTCCCGACATAAACCAGAAATAAGGGCTGTGTAAGCCACATTATCAAGCGCAATACTTTCCTTAATCATTTCTTCCCTAATCTTGAACGCCTTTTCCAAGTTTCCCTCCTTACAATATCCATCAATAAGAGTAGTGTATGTTATTTTGTCAGGCTTCAAACCCTTCCGAGTCATCTGATCAACAAGGTCCCATGCTTCCGTCAAATCATCGTTCTTGCAAAGCCCATCGATAAGCGTATTATACGTGATCAAGTCGGGTTCCAAGCCTTGTCCCAACATTTGTTGATAAATTTCCATGGCCAAATCAATCCTCCTGTTCTTGCAATGCCCATTAATCAATGTAGTGAAAGTAACATCATTCGGAACCAATCCTTTGCCAAACATTTCGTTGAACAACTCATTTGCATCATCCATTTTGTTTTCCCTACACAACCCATTAATCAAGATACTGTAAGTATAAACATCAGGAAGAACTCCGCTCCCCTCCATTGCATTCTTCAGCCTGAACCCCTCATCCAAATCACCCAACCTCACGTAACCATTCATCAAAGTATTGAAACTAACAACACTAGGCCTCAAACCCCATTTCCTGATTTCTTCAAAAATCGACTGTGCTACTCTCATTTCCCCTTCTTTGCAAAATCTGTGCATCAAAATATTGAAAAAATACAAACTTGCAGGATATCCACATTCCAAAATCTCCTTATGAAATTCCCAAGCCAACTTGAAAGACTTCAATTTCATTAAATGTTCAAGAATATTTTTACAAGCATCAAATGCAACCCGGATTTTATGCTTTTTAGACAACCTAAAGCATTGAATAGCATCGGATACAAAATCTGATTCTAGATAAACACTGATAAGGCTATCGAAAACATAAAGATCAGATCTTTGGGTACCTTTGGTTTCAAGAATTGTTGCAAAAACATCAGAAGCTGACTCTTTCCCCCTTCTTGAAACGATGGTTTGGAGCAAACTTTTGGCTTCCGGGAGCATTTGGTGGGTGCAAAGAAAGTGAATCATGGTGCAGTAAGAGTGGAGGTTGTGGCGGAAAGTGGAGTGACTGCGAGAGGAAAGCCATGAGAAGAAATAAAAGAGAGAGTTGGGAGAAAGTGAGTGCGGGTTTAGGCTGATTAGGGTGATGATATGTTGGGGTTTAAGAGAAGGGAGGATGTGTTTAAGCGAGGCTTGGAGCGGTTTTGTTGAGCAGTTTTTGATTGATTCAGACAGAGTAGTGAGGATGGGGTCTGGGTCTTGGATTTGGGGGCGGGTCCGGAGGCGGGATGGTGGCGTATTATAGCTGGCGGTTGTGGAAAAGATGCGGTGAAATTGAAGAGGGAAGATTTGGGTTGATGTTCTTGAAATGCCCATACGCCCTCTCCCAAAAATTTCCTTTAGTTTCGTCTGTATACTCACTTAGAAATTTGAAGTGTTACCACTACCAGGCTTCTTCTACAGAGAGATAAAAATTACTAACATGAATTAACGATTAAAAAACACAAATATTCTTTCAATTACAAAAGAAAATGTCATTGTAACTCAATTTAAATTTTAAAAAAATTAACAATTCTCTTTCATCGAAATATTTCCTCCAACTCTAAAGCCTCCCTAAAATGTATTCTACTCATACATGTCCTCAATACTCACTCAATATGCACCTCTTGAAAAGTCATTAAATGCCAACATATCAATATTTTGAATCAATAAGAACTTTTTGTACTTTCTTGTATTTTGTTAGTTTGGTTTTCATTATTTTGAGTTTCGTTTATAATTATAATGCTATGCTAGATTATTTTAGCTTGTTTCGATTGATAGATAATTATTGGATATATTTGTGATTTTTATGAGCAGATTTATAGGAAATACCGTCTGTTACGCTTCTTAATAAATCGTTTGTTTACATGGGGTCTTTAGTCAATTAAATAACCGTCTAGTTTTGAAGCATACTTAGCTAACTTTTTATTAATTTTATATTTAAAATGAAGATATGAATCCCAACTCTTTGCAGTTTGTTACTTTGGTCAATTTCTAAGGAATGAACATGAAATTGGACCGACTATAAATAGAGGTGTTTATACGAGACGAAGCTCGAATTTATTTTTTTCAACAATACACATTTCTCAATTCTACCAAGAAAGATTACATCNTAGAATCACCACAGCAGCTGCCACTACAGCATTCCACCTCAGCCACCTCAGCCACGACAGCTCAGTAAAATGCCAGCAATAAAAAGGATGATTCTAGAATACATGAGCTGGATTTCTGTTAGGGATTCTCTGCTGAATTTGTTAGAGAATCAGATCTCCTTTCATACATGTAAATACTATAAATATGGAGCTTTATACATTGTAAATTAAGATATATAAAAATAAACATACAGAGCAACTCGTCTGTAGCTTCTTCCTCCTTTTTATCTCTTCAATTCCAGCTTAATTAAATCTGAAAATTCTACCAAGAAAGATTACATCTGACTTGCAAGTGAGGTGGTAGATTCAACTCAACCAAAAACATCATTCTTGTATTTGTGTAACTCTTGTGAGGAATGATATCTCTAAGAACAAGAAACAAGTGATGAAGTAGGCAATGATGTGGATGGTTTTTGGTACAAAATGAAGATACCTCGAGAAGATGACATAGTAACTTCGGAGACAATTGCTACGGATCAGGATCTCATTATGTAATAGAATACTCAAAGCAAATATAGAAAAACTAAGTGCATGAAATACAAGACGCGCAGTAATCCTGATTGCGCCTAGGATACTCAACTTGGGACTTAGATTTCTGATGATGGTTATTAACTTTAGTTGAAACTTAAACGTTGAGACATTTATATCTAGGGAAAATCAATTCAAATTGAATTAATGACTTTTATTGGTTAAATTCTACTGGACTTGAGAGGAAAAGGAATGAGTGATAAGAATTCAGCCATTAGCATAAATACCCTAGGTGTGAGAATGGAGAACAAGTTTGTGGGTGTACATCTTTAAAAAGAGAGAAAATATTTGACATTTGCTGGTCGAAAAATAACCAAACTTAGAGTTTATAGTGATTGAACTGACTATGTACATACAGATATATTGATCTAACATTGGATAAGTGAAAGAATTGATTTTCATAGCATATCTTGGAAGTCTTTTATGAATGGTTAAACATGAGGCAAAATGACAAGCTTTCTAACTATGTTAGTTTTATTTTATTTGTTTGTATTAAGTAGCTAATTTTGTTTGAAATTGACAAATATTCAAGTTTTGGGTAATTGATAAGTGTGACTTTTACATTTGTTCTGGCCTTTGAAAGTGAATTTTTGGAAGTCAAATGGATAGATTCATTACTTAATTTAATTAAATATCGATTGTTGTAGGATTTTATGTTGGAAGGAATGATTAAAAAAAAAGTGAAAATCGGCCAAAAATAAAGAAGAATAATTATAAAAAGTTCAAGGACTAAATCACAAATCTTTGAAACTTGATTCGGACCAAGTTTCACGAGTTACCTTTCTTCTTAGCACTGAAAGGGACACCGTGCGGCAGTAGTCTGCTCCGCTAAACTACCTTCCGCCTTATTCGATCATTTCTGAACGAAAGTAAATTTGATCACAATTTAAAAAAAGCTTGCAACACGAAATTGAAATGCATTGAAAAAAACTTGATCATTGATTGCTAAAAAGCTGAACATTACAATAGACGAAAGCGAAAAATTACAATGGCTAGTGCAGGGGGTGAACACTAGTAAGTTTGAAAATATTTGAAAGACCAATACCCCCTATAATAGACTTCGGAACAAAAATCCAAATGACGGGAGTAGACGTCTTTTAGCTGTGGAATCATACTTTTTCTTTTCTATTTTCTAACTATTTTACGAATTAAATAAATTATTTACAACACGGGCCTTAAGCAAAGCTGTAGCCCGTGACATTCTCCCCCATTTACTTTAGCGACGTCCTCGGAGCCATTGTGTATTCTTTTCACTGTTGCATCCGCTCCATTTGACCAAGTACTCTTGAAGATATTTCCCAGAAGCTCAAGTAGCTTGGTAGCCAAGAATCTTTTCAGCAACCTTCATTTCTAATCTTTTCACTTCAAAC
>CAIGRH010028661.1:0-10017 GCA_903798295.1 Fraxinus nigra | reverse complement strand
GGTGAAATCATATGTAAATTTTTTTTGTTCACTTAAACTTATTTTGTTAATCTTGCTTATATCTCCAGTTAATCATTTATATTCAACTCTAATATTACCTTCAAAATAATAAAGCTCGTGCGTTGCACGGACCTGACTAGTTATTAAAAAACCATCAAAAGTCATTGAGATTTTTGAATACATTGACTTTATTGTAACTTTAAAAGGTTTGGATTTAAGCATTGACTTTTAAAGATATTTTTGATGTCTATAAAAGTCTAAGATAAATAGTTAAAAATTTTAGGGTTTTTTTGACGTAGATTTCTTGTGAAAGTGATTTTCCTGGAAAAAATTATGGGTGTCCATGTAAAAAAAAATACTTCATTGAAAAAACTCACGATCAACAAAAATAAATTTGAAAAAATTTGTACCAAACATGAACTTAAAAGTTTATATTAAATATAAGTAAAGTTTTCGACTCGTCAAAGTTTCCACTAAGTCCTCATTGAGTTCCATTTTTTATAAACTCACTCCTTTTCAAACTCATTTTTTAATCACATATTTTCCTAAAAAAAAAAAATCTATTTGATAACGGTAAATTCTCTAAAGAAATCATTTTTTTTTTCTAAAATCCATTCTAAAAAAGTGGGATTCAAACGGGGACTAAATACACCACTCACATTTTTACACCACTCGTCCCTCCCAACCCATTGTTCCCCGGTCTCTTATCAGATATCACTGAAATTTAAAACTTTTTAATTTTTAAATTGATGGTTTCCATCCATAAAAACACTAGTATAAAATTAAATTGTGGAAGACAAATGCTATGGAAATTTGATTGAGGGCTGAAACGCGACACGAGGAAAGAGTGGAAAATTACATAATTATATTATGGATAAGCTTAAAGGGTTCTATTTTTAGGGTTGTGACATGTTTTACGTTTTTATTTGATAGGTCACGAGCAAAGAAGGCAATGAAGTCATGTGGTTACTCGTTCAATCTACGGTGAACGAAATATCGATCACAATAAAGAAGATGACAAGTTTCATATTGGGCAGAAAGAAGATACAAGATGGATCAATTTAGTTCAAACAACGGATGAGAGAGTTGAATCGAAGGCTTATGCGACCATATAGTATAACCCTACATGCAGCCGCATGTACCCATACCGAAACCAAAATAAGGGTTGTTGAATGGTCTATGCGACCGCCCTCTAGGAGCCTATGTGGCCACATAGTGTAAACTCAGATGCATTTGTTCCAAATTTTGTCTAAATTTCTATTTTAGTTAAAACTCTTTTTATAGTATCTTTTTGATATCTTTTAGGCTTGATTCCGTTCTTAATTAGATTTTTAATAGGTTTCCTATAAATAAGACTCATTTTTGTTATTGTAAAAACACATAATTTGAGAGATATTATTGGGGGTTATATTACTTTCAACTCGTTCTGAACTTATCAAGAATTGTATTATTGTGGCGTTCAACAATTTAACCGAGGTTCGTAAGATTTGTGATCACGGGGTCAAGATATTGTTGGGATTGCCTTGGTTCAACAATTTATTGTGTCGAGCTTTCTAAACCGTGATATTTGGCTATCTTGGGTTTGATCTAATCTGTCGTGTGTTTCGTAGTTACAATAGCTACATGGGTTAGCATAAGTTGTTATCAAAGTCTAGACTCCAAAAAAATCAAGGTTATATCCGCTATTTTCTTTTGTTTGAGTTTTGATCTTCGTTTTTCGTGTTTTTCATCGTTTGAGTCATTCAATCTCATTAAAATACCAAAACAATTCAAAAGTTGTTTGTGCGCTAAATTAGTGTCCAAATCAATTTTTATTTTATTTTTTAGGCTCTTTGTTAAATTCTCGAGCATTTAGCCAAAAAAAAAAAAATCAGTTCCAAAGCCAAAGTGTCCAATTCGAATTGAAGAAACACCTTCTTGAATTTATCCTCATTGTTTCCATTCAAGGTGTCAGATTCCCATTTTTCTTGAGTCGTTCTAGAGCCAGTTCTCGTAGTCAATTCCTTGTTTGGACTCCCAAGTGTTGATTTTTTTATTGAGATCAAATTAGTTCTTGAGGCATTTGCAAGGAAGCATTGAGTGGAAAAAGGCGGAGTGGTGAGATTAATAGAGAGAAAATGTCAGATTGAGTGATACATGAGTGTACACATGTGAGGTAAATATTATTCTAGTTTTAGGATGTCTGAAAGAGACAATTATACTCCAAGCGAGAGGAATAATCAAGTCATCACGATGGAGGGATGATAAGACAATTTGAAAGGTTGTTTGGAGATATGGGAGATGGGAGATGGGATGGACATGCAAGAAGCTTGGATGGAGATGCAAGACACATTGTTTGCTAATTTATGTAGGGAACAACCTAAAGAAGTTCTTAACGCAAAAGGGCAAGGTATGCGACAGCCTAGAGCGAATATTGGTGGTGAAAATAAAGCGGGTAGTAGAATTGATGATAATGCATTAGTGGAGGCTGAAATATGAAAGATGGGGAATAGAGGAGATAGACATAATAAGTGGGCTAGATATTATATTAGAGATGAAATTGATAGAAATATGGGCAATATTAAAATGAGAATTCCTTTATTCAAAGGAAGGAGCGATTTGGAGGTATATTTGGAGTGAGAGAAAAAAGATAGAGTTTATATTTGATTGTCATAACTACTCGGAGGTGAAAAAGATGAAACTTGTTGTCGTCGAGTTTACTGATCATGCTATCATTTGGTGGAATCAAATAGAAACATTTAGGAGGAGGAATTATAATAGGCCTATTAAGATGTAGAAATTTGAAGGCTATCACGAGAAAGAAGTTCGTTCCTAGTCATTATTATATGGATCTTTGTAAAGAATTACAAATCCTTTATCAAGGACCTAGGAGTGTGGAGTATTATCACAAGGAGATGGAGACTGCCCTAATCAGAGCGAATGTTGAGGAAGATTGAGAGGCCACCATGAACCCATTTTTGAATGGTTTAAATAGGGAAATAGCTAATGTGGTAGAATTACAACATTTTGTGGAGTTGGAAGATATGCTACACGTAACTATGAATGTGGAGAGGCAGTTGAAAAGGAAGGGGACAACTAGACATCCATCAAATTCTTCGGGTTCTAACCCTTCTTAGAGACCGAAGTGGGATAACAATAGAGGTAATAAAGTTGTTTCATAGAGTAGAACTGAGCTACTGAAGGGGAGAGAGGAAGTTGCTTGCAAAGTTACACCCAAGGCGGATTCTCAATCTCCTAGAAATCGGGATATCAAGTTTTTTAGGCGCTTGTGATCGAGCTACATTGTTTCTCAACATCCAAACAAAAGGGAAATGACCTTGCTAGACAATGGAGAAGTGGCGAGTGATAGTGAGGGTGACTATGATAACATGCCGGAATTGAAAGATGCTAGTGATGGTGAGAAAGTAGAGTATGCAGTGAGAGAGTTATTGGTTACAAAGCGAGTTCTTAGTACTTAAATCAAAGTGGACGTCTTGGAACAACAAATGGAGAACATATTTTATACCAGATACCATATCAACAACAAGGTATGAGTATGATTATTGATGAGAGTAGTTGTACCAATGTGACACTTGTTGAGAAATTGGGGTTAACTATGCTAAAACATCATAGATCTTACAAATTGCAATGATTGAATGAATGTGGAGAGGTTAGAGTAAATATACGAGTGTTGGTAAGTTTTTCAATTGGGAGGTATCATGATGAAATGATGTGTGATATAGTTCATATGCATGCTAAGCATATTTTGTAGAGGAGGCCACAACAATATGATAGGAGTGTGATGTATGATGCGTACAATTTTACTAAAGATGAGAAATCTATTATTCTTGCGTAGTTAACACTAAAACAAGTTCATGAAGAACAAATCAAATTGAAAAGTGAGGAAGATAAAAGACTTAGAGAAAAATAGAGTGAGATTGATTTTTCACAACAAGAAAGTAAGATAGAAAAAAGTGAGGTGGCTAATTGTGAGAAAAAATAGTAGTGCCACAAGAACAAACCTACAATCTTGTTGGTTTATAAGAAATCATTTCTCAGTTTTGAGGAATTTAAAACACCCTCCCTTAGTTTAGCTATTTATTTGTTACAGAAATTCAATAACTTGTTTTCGGAGGACATACCTAGTGGGTTACAACACATTCGAGACATTGAACATCAAATTGACTTCGTACCTAGAGCTATCATTACAAACATGCCGACTTATTAAAAGTTTATATAGAGTTAACCATTTTGTCCAACACCACGGATATTAGGGGTGGACACAACACATGTATGATTTCAGTGAACACATGGAATTAGTCGTTGGTGATTCATGTACATTGGTGAATGAATTAATAGGATAAAAGTGAAATTCGCCTATGTTGGTGAATGGATTATACTAAAATAACTTGTTTGTGTTTTTAAAATTTGGACTATGTTAGTCAAATTGTATTAAGATAGAAACATATTATCTTTTAGATTGTTGTGTTTCAAATAATGAAATATAACACTGAAAATTTTATTTAGGTTCTATAATTAAAGTTGAACTCGTCGGTTTCATTTACAAGATACATAGTAATTATTGAATTAGTTTGTTTTTTAAAATCGAAATGCAATGAACTGTTTTCATTCCCATTAGATCTCGACTCGCATGACACACACAAATCCACATACACAACATCCGCCAAATATGCGAAAAAATGTATTCAATTGGGCCCCAATTAAATGGTTTTTCAAAGTACATGTCTATATTGCTAGACATTTACAGAAGGATCGTGTTGCCAAATTAAGTTTTTATTTTACTCTACTATGGTAATCAATGACTCGTAAAAAAATCGACTCCAACGGATAACTAATGGATCATGTCAGATATATTGAAATTATGTCGAATTTGTTAGGGATTACATTAGTTTTGGTAATTCCGTCCGATATGTCAGAGGTTATGTTATATCCAGTAACGCTATACATCAAAATAATGATAAGAAAAAAAAAATTAAAGTCAAGTAACCAACATGCACAATATGTAAGTTGGGTGACCACCAATGTAATTTTTCCCTAGTTGAATAATAGGGTAATTAGAAAACCGAAAAACAGCCACCCCATGATCCAACCCTCGAGAATCAAGTCCACCACGGCATATAAATCAAACAAGACTACAAACCAAACCCCAAAAACACATATAAGCAATAATATATAAGCAATAAAAATGGTGAATTATAGATGTTTGACTGAGGAGAGGAGCACAACCCTAGCCATCTGATAACACACAAAAATTGCAATGGATTTGATCAATTAAATCTTAAAAGCCGTACGCGCCGTATCATACCACAACCCCTTCAATCTCTCATGGCCAAACTTGAGGGAACCGTACCGAAGAATTTCGACAAACCGGAGGCGGAGGGAGACGACGAGACCCACCGGTGGGGCACTTGGGAGGATCTCCTTCTGGCCTTCGCCGTCAACCGCTACGGCATCGACCGTTGGGACTCCGTTGCCTCTGAACTCCAGAAGCGGAGCACCGACCCTGCCCTAACTCTACTGACCCCTCAAAACTGCAAGCAGAGATACCTAGACCTGAAACGGCGTTATTTAACCCAAAACGACACCGTCAATAATAAATTGTTGAATGATGATAACGTTGACGGCGACAATAACAAAGGCTCCGTTCCGTTGCTGGAGGAGCTCCGGAAACTCCGTGTTGCGGAACTTCGGCGTGAAGTTCAACGTTACGATCTAAACATCGAGTACTATTTCACGATTGATTACGTATACTGTTTATTTAATGAGTAATAATATATGTTTAAAATATTCGAGATCTGAGCGTAAAGATTAGTGGAAATGAAGAGTCAAGGATTTTTTGATTTGATGTTTATTGTTCAGGTCGTTAGAGTTGAAGATGAAGAAAATGGAAGAGGAGAGAGAAGGGAGCTTGAGGAGCGTGAAGAACAGTGATGAAAACTCAGATCTAGAAAAGAAGGGTGAAGAGAAGAGAAAGGACGACGAGGTGGAACCGGAAGAGAATGTATGGCCTCAATCCATGGCCGGAGAACCGGTCGCCGGAAATGAATCGGAGAAGGATCATATGTCGGTAAACGAATCAAATTCCACAGATCTAGATGGCGAGAAGCTAAGAACCGGTGATAAAGAATCAGAGCCGGACAGAACCGGAGATTTTCAGGAAAAAACCGATCGAACCGGGGATGCAAG
The DNA here is from genome assembly GCA_903798295.1 of Fraxinus nigra. Classification (NCBI taxonomy): domain Eukaryota; kingdom Viridiplantae; phylum Streptophyta; class Magnoliopsida; order Lamiales; family Oleaceae; genus Fraxinus; species Fraxinus nigra. Next base: position 3,831 of record CAIGRH010028661.1, on the reverse strand, counting down.
AGAAGAGCCGGTAGATTTAAAGGCTGATTCCGATCGAACCGGAGAGGGAAAACCTGTTCGAGAGGAATCATGTTACGGGAGTTCAGATAGCATAGAAAAAGATCCGGTTCGGGAGGTTAAGGTTGAGCGGGCGAGTGACTCGGTCGGGTTGGTGGACTCGGAGGCCGAGTCAAAGGGAGGGGGAGATGAAGCGGCAAAAGAGAGTTCCGACGTGCAGAGCTCAGCGAGTAGATCGAAGGAGGAAAATGATAAGATACATCGCGGGAGCACGAGTGGTGATGAACGTGACCACGCTGGTCAATCAGGAACCATTAAAGATTTGCTTGCTGCATCGCAGCCGTTGCTTGACTTTTTGCATAATCTTCGAGCAAATAAGAGCGGCTCAGCCTTTGAGCGGCGGCTCCCGAGCCAGGTGAATATCAAATATCAATTTTGTTTTTATTTTTATTGCAAAAAGAAAATAAAAAAAATTGTGAAGGTGAATGTGCAAAGGTTTATTCACTATTTCAAAAGGTGATTATTTAATATATATCTTTATGTATTTTTTTTAATAAAGAGAAATAATGATTAAACGTAATTTTAATCCCACATAAGAATATGGACCGTTCGGTAGGGATTAAAATCAGATTAAAATTGAAAAATTAGTCGTTATTGTTGACTTTTATTAGATGAGTGATCATATTTTCAATTTTAATTGAATTTTAATCTATAACGAACGGGCCTATAAAAATTCTTTTAGAAAAAGTAAATAAAATAAATACTTTAAAATGTAATTATTTATTTTCGGATACATCCTAAACCAAATGTAGAAAGTAGCAAGTTTTATTGTCTCTTTCCGGTCACTAATTGTTGTTTTTTGCACTTCATAAAGTTATCTAGTCCGGTCGTTGGGAATTTCGTTGGTTTGAATTTTCTTGTAGAAGTCGGTAGCAAGTGGATTGTCGAAAAATCTGATATTTATTGAGAATAATTAAGATGATGTTGCCGTTAATGAACTTTGTAAGATAAAGTATACCGTGACTTAAATCCCTTGAAGAGATTTCGGAGTTATGCATTAATTTATTATTATCTGTCTGGATTTCACGTGTCAGCATATGTAGGGTTATATCCTTAATAGAATCCTTTTTCCCTGTTTTCCATATGCAAGCTCAAAGAATTGCATTAAACTTTCGTTTTGGGGCTTGAAAGGTATAATCAAAACTTAAGTACAAATTGTAGAATATGTATTTTTCCAAGTACAAATTGTTAATGAACCCTCTTGAACTTTAAGGTTTCTAAAATTTGTTATGTAAGTTTGAAGTTCTTCAAATAAGTTCAGTTACCTTTACTCTTCCAATAGGATATACGAGCATTTAAAGTGTACAATTTTTAATAGGATCTATGAGCATTTATTTGGTTTTGTGCTTATAAGCAATATCAAATTCTTTTCTAGTGTTGCTACTTATATAAACTCTAAATGATTATCGATTTATGTGAGGGGGGAATCTCTGTCACATTATCTCATGTCTAAAAATACATCACAATTTCATTGAACAATGTGTAAGTGGAGAAAAACTTTGGATGATCTTATACACACACACACACGAGATATCACTTACCATTTAAGTCATGATACTCATCCTTTGAACTACTTAAATTAAGATACGGGGATACGAAATGGCAAGAGGAAGAAAAAAAGTGTGATAGAATCCACTCAAATGTCGCGGTGTTGGGATTTGAGTAGGATGGGTACCAAGTTTTCATTATTAAATGATTGGTTCTCCCACATTTGCAAATAGGACCGTCCCATCCAAGATTTTCTTGCGGCAGCAACCCAACTGCAGTGTAGACCGATGACGAGTATCATTATTCACTAAAAAAAGCATTTACAGTGATGATGGACAAAAATGTTATTGCAAAATTGATGACATTCTAACGCTAAATTCAGGTCCCATTATTAGTGTTTCTCTTACTGTGTGTGATCTAGTGGGCTGTTTCTTTCCCAATGGATTTGCGGGTTTGTTTTCTGCTGAATTGGTAATTTACTACTCACTGCAGATCTATTTATATTCACATCGTTGTCATTGACATGTTTCTTTTGCTTTGTAGGAAAACTCGAAGTATCGGAATTTGATTCGGCAACACGTGGATCTAGAATCCATCGAAAGTAGATTGAAAGAAGGTTGGTATTCAGGCTCTAGCAGCAAGTTCTTCCGCGATCTTTTGTTACTTGTCAACAATGCCCTTGTCTTCTTCAAGAAGAATTCCTCTGAGTTCCTTGCGGCCACTGAACTCCGACAGATAATTTCAAAAGAGATGTCTCAGAAATGCTCCAAGTCAGATTCTTCATTTGGGAAACAAATTTCACTACAATCCGTATCCCCTAAGAAAGAAGACGCTGAACCTTCACATTCTTTGCTATTAAAGCCCAGGATAGCAGGGTCAATGATAGTATGCCGTAAACGCAGTTCAATTGCAGCAAAGACATCTGCCTCATCTTCTGGGGCTGATAGAAAGAAAGAGCAAACACCGTTGCTTGCTGAAGAGAAGGATTCAAAGCCACAGGCTTGTCAATCATCTGCCAATACTGAGGAACCTAAAATAACCAAGAAAAGAACGAGAGATCGGTTTGCTTCAGTTTCAGCCAACTCGAAGAAGAGCAACAACAAGAATCAAGGTAGCAGTAATATCAACAAAAACTTGATGTTGGAATCAGGAAAGAACCAGGGAAAGGGAGGATCATCCCCTAATCATCCTGAGCCCAAAATTGACAATAAGAAGAACCAGTCGACATCAGACTCGAAGAAAAGAAGTGCAGCTAGCTTCTTAAACAGAATGAAGCAAAGCTCGTCCTCCAACAATGGTGGGTTGTTAGATGCACTGAAGAATACACCACTTACTAGTGACTCTAATAATACTAGAGGATCAGAGCAGAAGAAAAGTGACAATGGGAAGCGCGGTGAAAAGAAAGAGCAGGGAACTAGGAGGAATTCGGAACCAAGACAGAGAAAGGAAAAGGGTAGTCCAGCAAAGAGGAGTGTCGGAAGACCGCCAAAAAGAGAAGCTGCTCCACCTTCCTTGGGTAAACGGGGCAGAGGTGAAATCGAGTCTTCGAAACAGCCAAAGAAAAGATCAAGGAAGCTATAGTAACCATAAAACAAAAAAAGGGGGGAAATTGATAGCCAACTGTATTTTGTGTATGAATTAAGTTTATTGGTACAAATTTAGCTCCTGTTTGTTTTGATAAAATCAGATTTTTAGTAGAATTTGATAAAAATGATGAAATGTGTTGTTGAAAAGTTGATAAAAATTATAGATTTCATGAAACGTGTGGTAGAAAATGATTTTTAAGAAATTGGGTAGGACAAAGCTTAATCTTATGTGACTCATCTCTTGCTTATTCTTCCCATAGGTGATTGTTTAGTAATGTTTTTAAGTGCTTATAAGCAATGGATATGAAACGTAAAGATAATAAGTTTGTAGTAAGGCATCAGCCTTATTAAAGCCCTGTTTGAGTCACATTATTTTTTTCATTCTCATTATTTTATTTATTTTCAAATACATTTTTTCAATAAAATGATATTTTTCATCATATCAATAATTTTTCTTTCTTTTTTAATTACATATTTTTCATCACATCAAACAAAAAAAATGCATTTTTGTGGAAATAATGTAGCTCGAACGGGGCTAAATGTGTAGATAAAGATTATGTTTGACCAGCTCAAAAATGAAAAGTTAAGCAATGTCAAATCCTAAAGTATATTTTTGGCGTGCTTAAAAATAGATAAGTTTCTTTTTAAGTACTAGTCGTATGCCCGTACAATGTACGTGTTTTAGTATTTTTAAGGTAAT
>CAIGRH010028660.1:0-10430 GCA_903798295.1 Fraxinus nigra | reverse complement strand
CTCGGGTCATGGGTCGGCCCGCGATCCCAGGTAGATCCGGGCCGATTTTCACGGGTCTGGTTGGCCCGTCCTATTAACACCTCTAGGTAGTGGTGGTTATAGATATGAGGTGATGCTGGTAGTAGTAGAGTGGGGTTTGGTAAGGTGAGGTGAGGTGCGGTGCGGTGTGGTGTGATGAATGTTGTTTGTGACCAGTTAATTGGATAATTTTTAACTAATAAATAATTTGCGACTTATTAAGTCTTTGTTTGAGCCCCATTTTTTTGAAAGAAATGTGTTATTGAATAGTGTTTTGACTTCATTTCAACTACGCATTTTTCAATAAAATAATATTAAATGTAAATCCAAAATTTTTCCTTATTTTTTAATCATACATTTTCCATCAATACACTAATCAAACATGCATTTTTTTTTCTTTTTTTTTTTGACAAAAATGGGCTCAGACAACAAGGAATAATAAAAAGTACGGGTGAATATGGTTCCAAGAGGTCTGAGCCATGAACCAATGATTATTTGTTTTTTATTTAAAGATATGAAACCAAACTGAAATCGAACCTTTCAATTTTGGTTTGGTTTGGTTTAGTTCAGTTCTAGTTTTGTTACTGATTGAAAAAAATAATAATAATATTTGAGAAAGAAGAATCAAAGGTTAAGGCTTCAATTTCAGAAATCCATGCGATAACGGTAGTTGAATGCGATGATAAACTGCATGCATGGGGTAGTTGTTGATCCCTATTTGAGAGTCGTTGTATAAATTGAAAATGAGAGAATAAGAAACGAATTAGGTTCTCTGTATCCAAAATGAATTAGGGTCTCCAGTCTCCACAATGAGAAATGAGAAATCGAAAGTACATGATCTTTTTGTCATGATTTTCAATTGAATTTTGAATTTTTGTTGTGAATTGTGATTCACTAATTTATAAAATAATAAAATTTAAATATTGAGTTTAATTTTTGATTTGATTCTTAGTTTTAAAACTAAAATCGAATCGAATGGTTCTCAGCTCTAAGAACCAGAACCAGAACCAGAACCAGAACCAATAATTTTTTTTTTGGTAGAACCAAATCAAACAACTCAGTCTGGTTTGGTTTGGTTTTGGTTTTGTTTATCCTTAATAAAAAGTGATGACGGAAACATCTTTATTTGTTGTTTGTTGTTTAGCAGTTTAGTATTACATGGTGTACGTCTTTGTTATATCTTCCTTGACATAGTGTTACGTGACATTTTGTCATCGAACTATTTAAATAAAAAATAGTTTTCGCAGCCAATGATTTTTTTGACACCACCTCATCTGTCAACAAAGGGAGAAAAAAAGATGTATAAATGGCACAATTCATAGTATTATTGCCAATGCCTTTGTTGACAAAAAAAAAAAAAGTATAAATGGTACAATCCATATTATTATTGCCAATGTGAATATGGCAAAAAAGTAAAAATAAAAATAAAAAATTTGCAGCTTAAAAATCTCGATTGGGTTGTCGAAAGTAGGGAAGTGGCACTATGGTCTAAATTAGACAGCAATAAATAGTCAAAAGAGACCATGGGAATTTCTGCTTTTAATATGATACCCCTATCTTATCCTAACAAGTCTGGTTTCCCATTTATTGGAAGAGTCAATATTTGGTATTTAGTTTCGTCATTCCATTCTTTAGAAGAGTCCGATATTTCAAATTGTTCGTTCAAAACGATCGGAAGAAAAGATGATTTTGTTTCCTAAATCCAAAAAATCAAGAATTTTCCAAGTCGGTCATTATTTGTGATGATATATATTCAAATCCACGAAATTCATTAAAATTTATAATCTTTGAAAAATTATCAAAATCTTAGTTGAAAACACAAAGTCGACCCACACCCCTACATAAAATTATTGAACAAAATTATAGTCCGACAAACAAAATAATACATATGTTTCTAATAATGTTCAATATATATATATATATATAAACTTTAATATCCATAGTATTCTTTTCAAGTCAATTCATCAATCTAAATTACTATTTCCACAATAATAATCATTTTCACTCAATTAATTAAAGAAAATTTGATTAAGTTCTGACCTTAATTTAATTTCCATTGTCCGATGCATAACTATTATGATGACCTTGATTTGACCTTATAGAAGACCTCAATGCCCGTCTCCCCCTATTAATCTTATCTAATACAATCCTCGTAGACTTTCCATTAGCTAAATAATCAAATTCATTAGTTTTGACTACAAATATTTTGAAAGCCAATAATAAAATGAGTTGCGGACAAACCAATTTCCAATTCAAAAATCAATTCGAGTCCTACCAGATTTAAACTACATCGCCATCGCCATCGCTGTTGCCTGGGTAACAAAGGGCAAGAGCAACTATAACCAACATTTCAAACCAAATCCAACACCTGATCCTGTATAGCCCTCTGTAGCAGAGGCCAAACATGTTATCGACAAGAGGCATACGCTCACTCATCTTTTCTGAGCCAAATTTCTAACACAACAAAGTTAAGAGTGTGTACTTTATTTGATACAAATTCTCTGTGTTTTGGATGGATTCTGTGTCCAAGAAAATTGGACAAGATTGATCCAAAAGTTCAACAGATTCTAGAACATGGCAGTGACAATATATGCTCTTGGGAACAGCTACTTAACATCAATTTCCTACATGGGGAAAACTCAAAAGTCTAAACCGGACAGCAATAAATAGTCAAAAGGGACCATGTGAATTTCTGCTAAATGTTCATGATTTAGATTAAATCCCTAACTTGTGATCATGCTATGGATAGTCACGGTTTCCCATTCATTGGAATTAAAAAACAACGTTTATTTATTTTTTTATTTTCCTGTCAGTTTATAAGATCAATTCCAGGTGGGTTACGTCTCATGTGTGTTAAAAAGTCCGAGATTCAGTTATTTTGGGTTGAGTGAAATCCAAATGAGTAAATCCTATTTAGCACCAGTTTTCATTGGATAATTAAATGTGATCCCATTATCATCTAGACATGTACTAAACACCACTAAAAAACATTACTCAATACAAACTGTTCACACAGGGAATGGCCAAACCTAGAAAACAGCCAAATTCCAAAGACAGGTATTTCTTAGCAACACGTTTGATTCGGATTAAGAAACTTACTTTTAAGTTAGTAATTGTTTTAGAGTAAATTTTATGTTACTGCCAAATAAGTAACGTTTCTTTTCCATACAAATAAAGAAAAATAATCTATCCAAACCAGTTAGAAAATTCCTATGAGGCCAGATCAGGCAAAGCCTAGCTATCCCAATCCACTATCTGGATACCGCGGCTTAAAGATTAGAGTTTTATGGAATTGCAATAACTACCAAGTCTTATTTATGCAGTTTATGTTTAATAAAATCGAAGCAGCAATCCAATTCAATTTTGACCATTTTCTATTTCTATTAAATGATGGTACAGGGATTTCTCTCTATTATCAACAGTGATTTATAAAAAAAAAAAAAAAATTATTGAAATAAACTGTTAATTTGAAACTTAATTACTAATTGTTAGAGGATTGGATGGAAGAAATCCTAATTATTGAATGCTTTTCTACAACAGATAAGAGACCACCCTCTAACACACTGATGATATTTTATTACCTGAATGATCAGATGATGCAGACATATAATTCAGCTTCATGCACCAATGAAGTTCATATAGATCAAACGGCCATGGGCCATCAATTCCAGCTCAAGCGTGGCTGACATAACTGACACGAGGATGGCAAAAGTAAGCAGCAAAATAGAATTGGTAACTATCTGAGACAGAAATGAAGAGAAGCGGCAAGACTCAAGAGAAACACACATCCATGAAGATACAAGGATCACAATATCATTCGCATGGTACACTTTCAAATCGCATTGAATCATCACAGATCAAAATAAAAGCTTATACATAAAAGAAACTAACAAGAGAAGGGTAGAAGCGGCACCCACACATATATAGCATGTTTGGTTGACATGATCAAGGAAGAAAAAGAAAATAAAATCTACTGTAACTCTTATCCATTACCACAAATCAAGCATATCCTAACTATTTAGTCGTGCACGATACAATTTATGCAGCAGAGAATATTCTTGTTATCATTGTTCTACCGCAGTAGTTGCATTTTCATTAGTAATTTCATCTGAAAGCTGAGCATTTGACTGAACTTGAGATTCAAATATTAGGATCAGATATTGACAAGCAGAAACGAGATCAAGTGAGAGATTTCCCAGCCCATTCTCGTTCTCGTCGTTTTTGCCTGGCCTGCATTTTGTTGAATTTCTCTTTTCCTTTCTCCAAAAGTGGGTCATGCACCACATAGTCGTTCGGGTCATTACTTCGAGACATGTTATCCTGTAAAAGAATGCAAAAGAAAGCACAATTACTGCATAGGTCCACTAATGGATCCCAGGCAAGAAGTGATACTGGGGGGCAGGGCAATTCATGTCCCATTCGTATTGAATTCTAAGTAGACGTCTTTTTGGAAAAATGAAAATTTTCAAATTTTAACATATTCCAAGACTTTTACATTCTGAAGTTAAAACTTAAAACTAGTACCATTCTCTGATCATTTTTCTATAGTCATCTTTTCCTGTTCAATAGATGATGCACCCATCATGCATGAGACAAGGGCAGATACGTGATTAAGAATATTGCATCATATGAATAGCTTATGATAATTATAACAAAAACGAATTTGAGGTCATATTCATATAGTTTAGCTATATATTCCTTCGGTTTCAAAGAAGTAGAAGCCGTGGAAAAATCAGTGACATTAAAATTTGCGATTGTTTATTGCTTGGGAAAACATAGTTAAATGACAATGAACTCCTAGAGTAATGGATAATTATGGAAGCAGAATTCATGTTGTTCCGTTATTGAAGCTTGTTCCTTGATATGCATGTTTTCCCTCAATTTTCCTTCCCATTTTTATTTATCCCAAGCAAAATTCTTGATGAAACTTTATCCATTATAATTACAACTGCTGGCAAAATGTATAGGTTCTCTATGATGCATTAGAAAACTGAAGAGTACCTTGCCAGCCTCTGGAGTAAACTTTAGTCTGACTCCCATCCAATCAGACAAGTTCTCTTCCTTCTTACGCACAGGTTCACCATCAGAGCCATTGGATTTGGCAGAAAATACAGATTTAAATTTCTCAAGTTTTGCTAGCACCTAGCACTCTCAAAAAATACAATAATGAGTAAATGTAATAAGAATGAAAAGAAGAAGGTAAACTGGGAAAAATAGGATACATAAAAAATTACAGAACTTACGCATGAAAGGTTCAAATCTAAATCTTGACACCCCTTTTTACTAATTGTTTACATCCCTGATGTTGATATAATTTTAGCTAATTATAGATACCTCATGAATCCCCATTCTTTCAGCAGTCAGCTGGACCATTTTTCATTTTTTTCATCTTTCAAAAGTTGAAAGTGTAAAGCAGTGTTAATATGCAAAGAGGACCTTCTCTGCAAAACATAAAGTCATAAACTGTGTTTTACTGACATGCCTCTCTCATATTTCCCTATCGACAGAAGGCATGATCAAGGTTCCCCTACTCCCAACCACCGTCCTGGAGGGCCCACTTCCTAATAAATGTCACTTCTTAATTATTTTAAGTTAGGATAAAATCAATATAATATTAAAAAATTAAAAATTGCAGCCATTTTCCATCAGGGAAAAGTGGAAAAAGTCCTCAGAAGGGGAGGAGAAGATATAAGATCAAGTGTTAAATTTCTCGGGCATACTTCATCTTCCTGTCCTTGACGCCTGCGTCTCTTCTGCTTTTGCAGCCGTCTTTCTCGTTCTGCTTCCCCCAGCAACTGTAAGTCTGCATCTGCATTAGCCATGCGGTCAGCCCTGGCTTCTGAGCCTATTCCCTTTTTCTTCAAGAACAACTTATCCACTTTTGGTCGTTCATCATGATTTTCGCCATCTGACCTGGTAAACATAAAATTGTGTTATAATCTTGTGTTTCTTTATGTCATAATGTTGCAAACAACTTAAAAGGGAAAAAAAACTTAATAGCAACTTAAAGGGACAATAACTCGAAGAATTTTGTGACTATCAAATATGAAAGAGATGCACCATTTCAGTCGAGTTAATATCGATTATCTATTTTCCCCATACATATTGATCAAAATGGTTAATCGATTTGAATGCCCCTGACCACATACACATAATAATACACACACACAGGAAACAATGAGAAGAAGCTAAGTGCTGCAGCTTTTCAGCATCGACTATTGACTGAAACTGGTTAAAGTTGAATGAGGGGAAAGATAGCCTTTAAATTTGATTTTTCAAATCACCAATTGGTGAAATTTCCTGAAGTTAACTGAAGGAAGCACCAATTAGTTTGGCAGAAATGACTCTTTAAATCTGATTCGGCTACCTATAGTTTCTCTCCAGTAAACTATCTTCTACAAGTTTCAACAAAGTACATGAAAACTAAGTTGTAGGAGCCACATCCACAAAAATGAATGTGTGTACATCATGAGAAACTGGTGCCAAAGAAGGATGACAAGGTGAAGTTGTTAGAGGCCTACAATGTACATAGACGCTCGTGGTAAAAAGTCCTCCCAAACAATGATATGATCTTGTTCCAGAGCAGTATCAGTACATAAATATCTTTTGTTGATACACGCAGCACGCTCACATAGTTAACAAAATATTGAGCATGCTTGGAAGTGCTTATAAGTGACTATAAGTTGTGGGTCCTACAAAATAAATGGATAATAAGAGGGTAATAATTGTGGATTCAACGAAACACATGGATAAAAAAGTATGTTTGACTGGCTTAAATTATAAATTTATAATTTAAGCTTTGCCAAACATGCACATAGTTATATACACTAGAAGTGCATGATTCTTAATTTGATTTCATACACAACATCTGCATGTTGCGTGAATATAGCCCATGCATATGTACTGAAGATGATATATGTAGGTAAAAACATAAGAACTCATTACAATGTGAATTGAAAGGATTTTGCAACATCTGTTCTATCTTGATCACACGAGATATTGATTGACAATAAACAACAAAACATCATGCTAAAAAGTATGGCTTATACCTTAGTGGAGATGCTGCACGATCCCCTGATCTTCCATGCTCTGCACAAGCCAAATTTAAGTGTAAATGATCAGAAATACATGTATCGTCACATAGATGCCTAAGACAGAGGATAAGGAACATATACTCTTATAAGCAGCATGCCAGTTCCAGATATTTTAGAGTGCCAGACAATTCTCAACAACTATCAGGACACATTTGACAATTTTGCTTGCCATTCAAGTACAAAAAAGATTGGGACTGTTTATCAATGGTAGCATCATGGTTTACAATGTATGAATCGTATAATTGATATAGAATGCTTAACTGATGCAATGCAAAGTGAGAGATCATTACCTTGAACTGGTCATAGATTGCTTGCAGAAATGCTTGTTGCTTCATTAAATGGGTGGAAATTTGTTGGTACACTACATGGGGTTTGTAAACAGCCTAGGTTTCCATTTAATGAACTTGGAATACAGCTAACGCTATTATCTTCTGTTTATTCTAGAACAGTCTGTAACAGTTGGCCGCAGATATTAATTTGATACCTGTTATAATAACTTTAAATGTTTTGAACTTATTTAGAATAACAAGGAAGTATATCTGCATCTCAAATCTCAATTGTAGTGTCTCAAATGAATAACTTCCCCACTAAGCTATTTCAATTCACAAGCCATTAACAAGAACCTACTCCTTTTTACCATTTTCAACGATGAACAGGAAGCTCAGAATTACCACATCCAGCATACAAACTTCAGTGAAAGCAGCCTAGTATAAGTTTCCAGAGTTTTATTTTATTAACTAGGTATCGTATAAAATAGCTGAAGTGTTATTTCCCAGCATAAGACATATACATAATGCGGACTCTCAACACAATTTGAACTCAATCAATCCACATGGTTGGTGAGTTTTAAAGTTAAAGAGAGAGACGGAAGTCTGAAATACAACTAATTTAATATTCTCTGAAGAAATAGGTACTTATATTAGATTATGTTTCATTTTCTATTATTTGTATTAACACTTAGCACGAACATGTAACACTCTTAAGCAACCAAATGAAGTTGCTCTATGCACGCCTCTAGGATGTGATTCAATAAAAAACTTTTGCCATCATGAAATAGATTAAAAAATTGAATGTCTACATTAAAATCAGTAGTAAAAAGTGTATTATTGTGCATTAAATTAACAAGTTTGTGGAGTTCAAAAATTCAAAAACAAAAAGTGGCTGGGAGCCAGCCTCTGATGCATAAATAACCTGCCATGGCCAATGGCCTTATTAGTGGCTTAGTGAAAATTAAAGTGGAAGCTGGTTCAAGTCTTGAAGAAGGCTAATCCTATCAAACCAAAATTATATCCAGAGCTAAGTGGACTCCTGAGCGTGCAGCAGGGCAGCAGGGAACTGAGTCAAAAGGAGACTTCTTTCTCATATCACAAGTTCAAAAAATGACATAAAATTCAATTCAACTCACCACTGTGCAATCGTTGCTTGGTAGGCAAATCTCCAAGCTCCGTGCGTTTTCTCAGTATCTGCTGACGCATTCTTGCATCAAAACTAGCTTCATCTTCATCACTATGATCAAGGGATTCAGGCAATCCAGCTTGCGATTGTTTCAATTGTTCTTCCCTCTTTGTGCTCAAAGCATCTCTGACAGTTAATTGCACATCCCTTTTTATTGATGCTCTGGCTGAATTCTGCATTAGTAAGTTCCTTCAGACTTGTCTTGCATTTAAAACACAGGCAGCACTTGTAAGATGCACACGAGTCTCTTTTACAAAAATTGTAAGAATGTAGTAGATTCCAACAGGACTACAAACATGCCTCTCTAGAAATAAAAGATTAGCTGCATATTGATTTAACAATTTTCTGCATTCAAAAGAACACTAGAAGTACATGCATCTCGGACAGTATATAACACCTCTTTTCGCTTTATTTTAATTAGCCAGTATTCCCACTAGACTTTGTCATGTTTCGAAATTATCTGTGTTCTTTGTTATGGACATTTGGCTTAAATTGGATTGCCAAGTACATTTAAAAGTTTTCTGGCAGCCAAATTATCCTAGCATGAGCAATGTCATCTTGAGTTTTCTCCAAGTCCTTCCACTTTCTTTGTAGATCTATTGCAAAATAGGTTATACTGCTTTCTTGGTGAAATTCGTTCAAAGAGATTTTTTTACTACTGTCCTGTCTCACTTCCCGTACTTACAGGAAGAATTCAGGGATGTTATTTTCTTTATTTGAAACCCAGGAAGCCATACAACTTTGGAGAATGGGAGTATGTTATTATTGCTATTGTTGTTGCTGTTCTAGGTTTCCCACTTACAATTATAGCGGACTTGCTTTCAGTTCTCAAAGTAGGCCTTGCTTTCGACCTATGGAAAAGCAATATGAACTTTTTTTTGACCTACACATATCCTTATCATTTCAAGAATGTAGCCTAAAAATACGACCATAAGCAAGAATCTATTCATGAAGTAAATTGGAGTGTGCATTTATTCACCTTCAATTTTTCCATGTACTAACGAATTCAAAAATTAGACAGACAATTTTAGTTAATGCCACAACTGATTAAATCATGACATAATTCTCTCTTATGCATACAAGGTTAGCGTGCACAAAAAAATTTATTGTTCTGCTTTGTCTGATATTCGTTTTCATAACTATACGTCCACCTAAAATTCTCTCTTCAACAAATTGAATATTTTTTTTCACTAAAATTTAGTTCATTCAGGGGTTGATAGAATAGAAATGCTATATATGTTGTGGCACTTTTTTTTAAAAGATGGCAATGCAATAGCCAAGGAAAGAAAAAAAGAACACAGTTTTTAAAGATGAAGAGGGAAGAATTACATGCTTTTCCAATTATAATTTGATCCCAATGAAGTTATTACTTAGATGGGTCCGTTTTAACTTAGGATCTCCTTCTATCATTGTGTCCTTTTACACTATGAGATGATCATATTGTTCAGGTAATGATGTTACAGAAATAGTATATCACAGCAAACCAAAACTAACAAATTGGATTGTTACCGAATTATTATCATGATTTTCATCCTTTAGGAGGCGGGGATCGTCCAACACGTCATGACTGCTCTTAATCTTTGTATTGACAACTGCCAGTTCCTTCTCCTCTTCTTCAGCTTCTTCTCCAAATGACAGCAAGTTCAATTTTCTGCCCCAAAAAAGAACACACAGAATTTAAATTTTACAACAAAAATTAAGTTTCATTGTTCAAGCAACTGTGTCTAGTGCTGGGTTGGGAGAAGGAACTCACTTAGTTGCTTTCTGCTTTGTATCTCTCTTTCCACCATCTGCTATTGAAGGCAAAGACTTTGCAGGTGCTACTCTTGGTACAATATCATCAAATGGATTCCATAATACCTA
>CAIGRH010028642.1:929-13820 GCA_903798295.1 Fraxinus nigra | reverse complement strand
AACCGACCCATCAGTTTATTAAAATGGTATGTTAAGTGGGCGCAAGTAGTGAGTTGAGAGTTGTATGGAAACTACTCAACAATCCACTCTCTCCTCTATGTAAATGGTCTTCGGGCTTTCATTTCAAACACAGAAAAATCACGAATCATTCATTCTGCATACATACTCCTTTTCTTTCTGCATTAGTCTACAGAGAGTGCTTCCGGTTCTGGATTCGTTGTTTTGCAGTCGAAGTGCTGCTTCTGCAAGTGTGATCGTTGTATCTTGGGAGACACTTTACCACATATCGTAATCACCGTGTGACGGGGTAAAAACGTCTTAAGGACAGAGAGCTTAGTTCTCGCCTCGATCTTCCTTATTACGAATTCTGAAATTGTTTATGCATTCTATTTATGTATTTATTGTTACTGTTTATGCATTTTGTTATTACTGTTTTATAATTGCAAGTCATATTCTGAAAATTTTATTCTTTGCGAAAAATTATTTCAACAAAAATAACGAGAAAAACCAGGATTCTAAGCTTGTAATTTTTCCTCTAAAAAACTCTGCCATTGTTTTATTACCAAACAAGGATTTGTACCTTCTTTTAATTTTTGGTTCTGAATAAGGGTTCTACGGACAAAGCAAAGAGCATTTGCCTCAATTTCCAACAAGAAGGTGAAAATTAGATGAAAAAGAGGAGTCCGGAGTTGGTGCTCGAGTGGAGAAAATGAAGCTCAAACAAGAGTCATCACAATTCGCTGGTCTAGCATCAATAGTTGTTAGGAGGACAACTGAACACAAGAAAATCATAATAAAGTTTTCACTAGAGCACCATTGCTACTATTGCACACGAATGGAAATCATTATTTTTTCGTAGAGATAAGATAGAGTCGTCCAAGAAATTTGATTTAATTTTATCCTGAAGAGATTATTAAACAAATGAAGGAATATCATCCGTCAAATTTATTCGAGTATAGTCAACTATGAGGATTTAGGTTAAAGTCGAGAAATATAGGTGGATTCGGAATACTATTCATCTCTTCAAGTTTTTTCTTTTCTTTTTTTGGGCCAACCAACCAGTTTGTGTCCTTACAGTTAAAGTTAGGTTTAATAAAGTCAAAACAAAATACACAATTATCGTATAAAAGATACTTGGTTCCTTACTTTATTAGTTCTCTACTATACACTATACTTGCTGAATATTAACAAACAACTAGATAAGTAATTACAACCGTGCTACACGTACATAATTACTTACCGAATCTTCCCAATAGGGGGCCGCCACTTGTCAATTCAGTAAAAGATTCGGTAAGTAATTATGTAAAAATAGAATTATTCAAGTAATTAATACAATTTCTCAATATTGTTTGTACTTAACTTGTAGGCAAAGTGAAATGGTTATCTAAGGCTTCCAGATTTTAAAAACTTCTCAATTGACTCTAGTAAATAACAATTTTTTATTTACGAATCCATCTGAGATCATATGAAAATAAATAGTTTTGGGTAAATTTTATTTTCTATAGGTGATCTCTATATTGCAATATATCAAATGTTCTTTGGAGTAGAAATAAAAGGCATCCGTAACATTATCCAATATATCAAAGATTCCAACCTGACTGCTAATTTTTACTAGATGATTTTTGAAATAATTGGTAATGCCTAGTTTTATACGCACTTCTCCTCAAGTAAAACGAAAATTAAATTCTACATGCTGATTACCAAGTTGATCTGTTGCCTCCATAATAATATTATGGGCCAGCCCAATAAGTTGTGCACAATCCATTAGTCAAAGCTCCCAAATATGGCTAGGTAAAAATCAATTCAAACTGTTCAAATCGATCAACCCAACCCAACCCAACACAACTCTCGAATTGGGTTCATTTTTAAGTTCAATTGAATTGGGTCGGGTTGAAAAATCAAATTTGAGGTCGGGTTGGGTTAGATCTTGGATTAGAATTAAAACCCGTTCCAAAACAACCCAATGAATTAAAAGATTTAATACCTAAATTGAAAAAGTCTAGATAGACACAAGAGAGATGCTACTGGGTCAGGCTCAAAGCCCGACCCAAAAACAGGGCGCCACATGGGGGGGCTGGCCAAGAATAATTTCCTAGACACAATAATTGAAACGAGAGGACTTTGAATGTACAAACATCCATTTTTAACATCTTTGAAAAATGAAGAAACTAATTGCCAAATGTTTATTCCTGGCCTCGCGAGATAGTTATTCATCACCTCCCACTATCGTTGAGCCTAACTGTAAGACTTCGTTATTCTGAAACTAGTTTATAAGACTCCAATAACACTATTGTTGAGCCTAGCTGTAAGACCTTGTTTATTTGAGGCCCGCTTATAAGATTTTGATAGTTCGAGAGTTATTCGCGTCATGTTTATTCCCCGCCTCGCCAGATGTTTACTCCTGGCTTTGCGATCCTATTATTCACCTCTCACTATCGTTAAGCCTAGCTATAAGACCACTCGTTATTCTGAGGCCAGCCCAACTGTAAGACTTTACCATTCCGATGCTAGTTTATAAGACTCCGATAGTTCAAAATTTATTCATGGAATGTTTATTTCCCGCCATACCAGATGCTTATATGTGGCTAGAGACCTCATTCCTTAAATAAAAGAAGATGCAATCATCATTCCTTGAGTATAGGAAGATGTGGCATTATCTTGGAGTCCTCATTCAGGAAACAAAGTTCACGGTCTGAAAAATCAAATTTGCACAAGTTCAAAAATAATAAAAAATACCTCCTATTGAGAAAGTTCAAATGAGAAGCCTCTTTATAGACGATTTGTTCCTANGGAATGTTTATTTCCCGCCATACCAGATGCTTATATGTGGCTAGAGACCTCATTCCTTAAATAAAAGAAGATGCAATCATCATTCCTTGAGTATAGGAAGATGTGGCATTATCTTGGAGTCCTCATTCAGGAAACAAAGTTCACGGTCTGAAAAATCAAATTTGCACAAGTTCAAAAATAATAAAAAATACCTCCTATTGAGAAAGTTCAAATGAGAAGCCTCTTTATAGACGATTTGTTCCTATAAAGAGATGCATGAGCACTTCGACGAGGAGTTGGATCCTAAGAAGGACCACATCTACACTCGCGAAGTGTGGCACATGCTTTTAACAACTAAAGTTGTTAAGGAAGCCTCAACATGGGCTAACCATTTAGCCTCATGCTCAGGAAAGTTAAAAACACTCTTATTAAAGCAAGCTCATAAAAAAATTATAAAGATGGAGTATAACTGTTTGATCAAACTGGAAGCCTCTCCATAGATGATATGTCACTATGAAAAGATGTATAGGCACTTCGACGAAGATCTGGATTCCAAAAAGGATCGCATCTGCACTCTCAAATTGTGGCAGATGCATTGAACAACTAAAGTTGTTAATAAAATCTCAGCATGGGTGAATCACTCAACCCCATGCTGAGGAAAAGAAAGGCAATCAAATTGCATATACTTGTGCAAATTATAAACAAAGTCAGACTAAAATTTGAAGTGCTAAAGAGCCTCAGTTCATAAATATTGATGTGCAAACATTCAGAAACTTATAAAGGTACGCGACCTTCTTACACTTATACAAAACTATGAGTTTGATATTATATTGGAGTGGACTAAGTTTGGATTATACTGAAGAGTATGGCAATACATTAAACAGAAGCAGTAAGTGTAGGAAATAAATAATACAAATACATGAGCTAAAAGAATTTTATTTATTTAACAAATATTTGACTCAGACTTGGGGGACTATTGTGATGCTGGTATCTTAGTATCATTACATTATTACTGCTAGCATATGCATTATATTATTGCTGGTGAATACGTACTTCACATCACTGCTAGCAGGTTATGACGCATATTATATCCCGGAGAAATTTAAAATGTCATTATTCACTTTATTGTTATGAGTAATTTGAGGGGCAAATGAATCCCAAATTTATTTGGTATATGTGCAGTGGATATATTGTATTGTATTACAAAATAAGTTTAGTCCATATTAAAGAGAAGATGATGTCGAAATTTCGACAAATTATATGAAGAATCTATCTTTCTAGGCAATTCGTAAGCCCTCGTTTATTTAGGCTGCCACGCATATTTTCTGAGGTAGTCCGTAAGTCCTCGCTTATCCAAGTTGCTTATATTTTTTAGGCAATTTGTAAGCCCTTGCTTATTGATGCTAGCATGCATATTTTCTAAGGAAATCGAAAGTCCTGATTTATTGTAGTTGCTCGCCTATTTGGTATTGAAACATATTTTTGAGGCAATTCATAATGACGTTCAGCTTCGTCAAAGGAAGGCATGTGAGGTCAGCCTCGGGATTCAAGCGAGGGTGTCCCTTCTAGGGGACGTCACCCTCTCTTCCAAGGTTCCTACGCTTCCTTGCATGGTGGATGGTTCATCCATGCAGAGGCTTCTTCCACGACGTTCAGCTTCGTCAAATGAAGGCATGTGAGGTCAGCCTCGGGATTCAAGCGAGGGATCCCTTTTAGGGATGTCGCCATCTCTTCTGAGATGCCTACACTTCCTTGCATGGTGGATGGTTCATCCATGCAAAGGCTTCTTCTATGACGTTTAGCTTCATTAAAGGAATGCATGTGACGTCAGCCTCGGGATTCAAGCGAGGGGATCTCTTCTGGGGATGTCGCCCTCTCTTTCGAGGTGCCTACGCTTCGTGAGTTCTCTGTAAATATACTTGGGAATCAAAGGTTTTATTTATTTGCAAAGGGCTAGGAAAAAACCTTCAGCTATAATTTACATTCATTGGTAGTACATTCGCATGTGTTCAACATTCCACGGATGAGGCTTGACCTTTCCATCCATGTCTTTAATCCAGTAAGTCCCTGGCCGAACTTCATTTTCTACGCGGTAGGGTCCTTCCCAATTAGGTCCCTCCTGCCTCTAGTTCTTTGGAAGATAAGAAGACTCTTCGGAGTACTAAATCCTCTACCCTGAAGGATCTCTTCTTTACCCTGGCATTGAAGTACATAGTCATTTTCCTTTGATACATATTCATTTTAACCTGGGAATCGTCCCTTCTTTCTTCAAGTAGGTTAAGATCACATCTCCTCATTTCATCATTATTCACTTCATTGAAGTGTATCCGTCTATGAGATGGAAGACCCACTTCGACAGGGCTTATAACCTCAGATCCATATGGCATGGAAAATGGGGTTTCACCGGTGGCAGTTTGGCTTGTGGTTCTAATAGACCACAAAACTTGGGGTAACTCGTCCAGCCAGGCCCCTTTTGAGGCATCAAGCTTCCTTTTCAGGGTATACTTGATTGTTTTGTTCACAGCTTCAACTTGCCCATTTGCTTGATGGTGATGTGGGAAGGAGTTCTTAATGACCAATTCCTCACACATCTCTCTAACTTTCTTGTTATCAAACTGTCTACCATTGTCTGAAATGATTGAATGGGGAATACCAAACCTGCAGATGAGATTCTTCCAGAGAAACTTCGAGGTATTGGCTTCAGCTATTTTCACAAGTGGCTCAGCTTCCATCCATTTTGTGAAATAATCTATAGCGACAAGGGCGAAGCTACCGCTTTCCCTTCCCTTGGGCAGAGGTCCAATTAAGTTAATCCCCAATTTTGCAAACGGCCAAGGACTAGAAACAACATTCAGCTCTTGCGAAGGTTGTCTTTGTACAGTGGCGAATCGCTGGCACTTGTCATATTTCCAAACAAACTATTGCGCATCTTTTTTCAAGGTGGGCCAGTAGTATTCCTGCCTTAGTACTTTTTGTGCTAATGACCATCCTCCAGTGTGATTGCCACAAACGGCCTCATAAATTTCTCTAAGTACATTGGATGAGAACAGACGGATTATATACTTAGAGAAATTCATGAGGTCGTTTGTGGCAATCACACTGGAAGATGGTCGTTAGCACAAAAAGTACTAAGGCAGGAATACTACTGGCCCACACTTTCAAAAAGTACTACGGTCATTTGTACTTAGAGAAATTCATGAGGCCATTTTCAACAGGAGTATTGAAAATATACGTTTATTTAATATGTCATCTTGGAAGACAAAATGGGCAGCTCTTCTCCTGAGTTTTTTTAGCTTCTTCTTTTAGAAAGGGTAAGGTCTGGTCCTTCAAATAGGATATGATGGGCTTCATCCAGAGTGGCGTATCTTCCACCCACATCGTTACTTCTTCGACCTCGATCGAGGGTCTGGACAGGTTTTCAATTGGGACAACATTGAGTAGTTCGGAATCCTTGCTACTTTCCAATTTGGCTAGTGCATCAGCATGAGCGTTGTAAGACCTCGGAATTTGCATTAGTTGGAACCTTTCAAAGGAAGGGACGAGGCCCATGACTAACTTCAAATAAGCTACCACAGTCTTGTCCCTTGCGGAAAAGTTCCCATGAACGTGGCTAACTACCAGATGGGAATCACTGCTAATTATGAGTCTCTTGATTTGCAATTCCTTAGCCAACCAAAGTCTGGCCAGGAGAGCTTCATACTCTGCTGCGTTGTTTGTGGCTTTGAAGCTAAACCTTACAATGCATGTTAGTTTGTGACCTTTTGGACTAACTAAAACAACTCATACCCCTGATCCTATGTCCCCAGAAGATCCATCAACTGAGAGTCTCCAAATTTGAGGTTCAGAGGGTTCCATTTCTACTTCGACGTTTGGTGCAGGGGTGAATTCTGCCACAAAGTCAGCCATGGCTTGCCCTTTGATAGCCGCCCTTGGTTTATAAGTGATGTCAAATTCATTAAGTTCAACAGCCTATTTAAGTAATCTCCCGGAAGCATCAGGCTTTTGAAGCACTTGTTTAAGAGGATAAGTGGTCAGGACATGGATGCTATAAGCTTGAAAATATTGTCGTAACTTCCTTGAAGCTATAACTAGAGTGAAGGCCAATTTTTCCATGTCAGGATATCACGTCTCTGCTGCAACTAATGCTTTACTGACATAGTATACTGGCAGCTGATTATTGTCTTCTTCTCTTATCAAAACTGAACTCAGAGCCCCCGAGGTTACCGTTAAGTATAGATGCAATACCTCGTGGTCCTTTAGTTTGGAGATGAGAGATGCCTGACCCAGGTACTTCCTTAGCCCCTGCAGAGCCAACTCACATTCTTCTGTCCATTGGAACTTGTTCCTTCCTTTAAGAATTTTGAAGAAGGGTGGACACCTGTCTGTTTCTTTGGAAATGAAACGATTCAGGGCTGCAACTCGTCCAGTGAGGCTCTGTACCTCTTTTAGCTTCTGAGGTGACCTCATTTCAATCAAAGCTTTAACCTTTTCAAGATTTTCTTCGATACTTCTTTAGTTGACAATGTATCCAAGAAACTTGCCCGATGATACCCCAAATGCACATTTCAAGGGATTGAGCTTCATTCGGTACATTCGCAGAATATGGAATGTCTCGCTGAGGTGAGCGATGTGATCTGCCGCTTCCAAACTTTTTACCAGCATGTCATCTACATAGACCTTCATCGTTTTACCGATGAGGTCGGCAAACATTCTGTTAACTAGCCTCTGGTATGTTGCTCCGGCATTTTTCAACCAAAAGGGCATTGCTTTGTAGGAGTAGAGTCCTTTATCTGTGATGAATGATGTGTGTTCTTCGTCTGGTGGAAACATTGGAATTTGGTTGTACCCAGAGTAGGCATCCATAAAGCTAAGGAGTTCATGTCCAGCGGTTGAGTCCACCAGTTGGTCTATCCTTGGGAGTGGGAAGCTATCTTTTGGACAAGCTTGGTTTAGGTTTGAAAAGTCAATGCAGACCCTTCACTTTCCGTTGTGCTTCTTAACCAGAACTGGGTTGGATACCCATTTTGGATACACAGATTATCTAATGAAACCATTGTCAATCAGCTTCTTTACCTCATCCTTAAGAGCCTCGTACCTTTCCGGGTTGAGAGCCCTTTTTTCTGCCTGTGAGGCGTAGCTTTTTTGTCAATGTTTAAGTGATGACAGCTGACCTTGGGATCGATGCCTATCATGTCGCAGTGTTTCCAGGCGAACATATCCAGATTGTTAAGTAAGAAACTTTTCAGTTTCTCTTTCATTTCTGGAGGTATATTGCTTCTCACCTGTAGGCGCTTTGTTATATCCATAGGGTCAGCTGGGAAGGTCCCCAATTCGTCCGTCGGGGCTGTTAAATGTTCGCAGTCAATAATACGAGGATCCAGTTCTTCCAAGCTGATTGTTTTTTTCGCAGTTGTCCCTCGTTCAGGTGTTCGCGTTGTGTCGAGAATACTTCATTCTTCAGTGACTTCAGTCATGAGGACATCTTTCCCTTGTTCTGGGGTGATCCCTTGTCCAGGGAGGTTGTCTATTTCGACGTCATTAAAGATAACATGCGTTCTGGGCTCAGCTTTCCTTAAAGAATTGGAATAGCATTCTCGAGCTCCTCTTTGGTCACCTCGAACAGTAACGATACCATTTTCAGTTGGGAATTTCATGCACTGGTGGTGAATTGAGGTGATCAACCATAACTCCTTTAAGGCGAGCCTTCCAAGTACCCTGTGATAAGCAGAACGGTTATCAACTATAAGGAACTCCATGAAATGGCGAGCAACTAGATGTTCCACCCCTATCTCTATAGCTAGAGTGATTTTGCCTCTTGGGATGATGCTATCTCTCATAAAGCCATATAAGGGGGAATTTATTGGGGTTAGTTCATAGTCTACTTTCATTTTGTCAAAGGTCGTGCCAAATATGATGTTGACCGAACTTCTATTATTCACTAACATCCTTTTCAGGTCATTGTGGGCCACGACAACCCTTATTACTAAGGCGTCACATTGCGGATAATGTATTCCCACTGTATCCTCCTGTGTAAAAGTTATTAGAGGGATTGCTCTTCCATTCGGAGATTGGTTCACTATATAGCTGGTCATGGCTGGGTCGCCTGCTTTCCTAGTATAGTTCCTTTGAGAGTTTCTAGAATTTCCCCCCACATGGGGTCCACCGATGATGGTGTCAATTTCTCGAACAGGCTCATGTTCGTTATTTGGTAAGAAACCTTGCCTTTGTCTTTGAACGTCTCTAGGCCTTTCTCTGTCATTCTCCCTTCCACGTGGAGGCTGTCCATGTTGGGTCGACGTCGCTCATTGTTTAGAGGCTGTTGATTAGGCCTACTTTGTATGTTTCTTGGGGGCGTCTTGCAGCGTCACGACAGTTTTCCATTAGATGTCCATAAGATTGGTGATAAGTGCAATATTGTGATGCTTCATCCCTATTTCTAGGTTCAACACCTCGTCCCCTACCTCGTCTCCTTGGTTGGCACCTTTGGTTTGCTGGACATTGGTGTGTTACAGCACCAAGATTGACTTTCTCATAGGCTAGGGTCGGTACCGCATTAAGCGTTGCTACAGCAAGTTCTTGTCCATGGTTCATCAGAGCTTGATTGTTTATTAAATGGGAAGTAGGGCTTTTTTCCCTTTGCATTTGTGGAGGTGGCAGACTTTGGCTAATCTTGTTCCTATGATCCTTTAATTCCTCATTGAGGATCTCACGCCTTATCATTTCCAGCAAAGCGTCAGGTGGCAGTGTCTTTATTTTGTACATCTTTCCAGAAAAGGGAGTTCATGTCTAATCCTCCTCTTAAGGCAGCCAATGCCTCTTTATCCGTGTCTTGTACGCAGTATGTCATTTCATCAGTAAATCGTGAGATGAGATTTTTCAGGGATTCACCTTGTTGTTGTCTCATATCTTGTAACCTTCGGATGGGTCTTTCTCTTTCCTTGCTGGTTGCAAAGCGTTTTAAGAAAGTTTTCTTAAATTCGGGCAACTTCAGATGATTTCCTCTGGCAATCTAGCGTGCCAAATTTCTACTCCTCCACTTAGGGTCAAGTGGAAGGCTCTGCACTTCATGGCTAGGATGGCTCCTTTCAAATTCATATGTGTTTTGTAATTGTTCATATGTTTTACGGGGTCTCCTCTCCCATTGAATTTCAGAATTTTAGGGAGAGTGAAATGATTTAGCATGGGAGCGTTCCTTATAGCCTCGGAGAAAGGAGAATTTTCGTCATCATCATCTTGATCACAGGACCTTTGTGGCCCATCGAAATTCTCATCTTCCCTTTGGACAGCTTAGGAAGGCAACAAGGAGGTTTCTGCTTCGCTCATTGCCTGGTCTCATCTCTCGCGCCTATTTCTAGGGGGTTGGATCGGAAGCTCTTCATGGTACATATGTTGGTCCTCATTTGGATGAGGTCCCTGTTGCCTATTCCTAGGCAGTGAAGGAGGATAGACATGTCTATTTCTAGGTGCCCGTGATCCTATCCTGTCAAAAACACTTGCAAACCTACATGGCCTATCTTCAGGCTCATGGTCTGGAGAAAAACTGAATGGAACGTCAGGCGGTATTCCTGCAGCGTAATTGGCCAATAGATCATCAGCTTCTCTCTCTCAAGGAGTATCCATTCTTTCATAATGATGCCTAGCCTCTTGACGCTGGACCTCATTTTCATCTTGGTAAAATGCTAGAGCTTTAGTGAATACATCTTCAGGGGCGATATGTTGGGGAGCCCGATAGCCTCCTTGACCTTGCATGTTCATCAGCATTTCTTGCATGGCTAGGTTCTATTGAGTGATATTTCTCATGTTGGCAGCCATTGCAGCCATTTCCCTAGTGAGTCTGGTTGTGACCCTGTTTCTGCCCCTGGAACCTTCTCTTCTGCGCATTGGAGGTCATGGCTGGACTACTAGGATAGCGTGCGAGGGGTTCCCTTCTTCAAGGTGCTCTCTCATTCTACTTGGGGCATTTTCGTCCGTAGAACTCATATTTTAAACACTCGATATGAAGCTTCTTTTGAAAAACTTAGAAACGTAGCCTGGCCTTTTCTCTACGAGTACTCGTGGTTAAATGTAGGAAATTTCCACAGACGACGCCAATCTGTTGACCTCAAAAAATGAACTCAGCGATACCGGGCCCACTCTTGCCACGTCAAGTACGGATCTGGCACGTTTTATACTGAAATGGAATTGGTAGTTTGACAGGAAGGGATGCGAGAGGCACTTTCCGGAAAGAGACAAAAATGTTCAGACCGCGACGGGTTAATTACATCAATATTCACACTATCAACGAATATCTAGTGGATTCCCCGTATTCAATCTCTCATTTTTCATGGAATATGTAGAAGGATAGATATGATGTAAAAATGATAACTAGTTTGTCTTGGGATCTTGGTATATCTGCTGTTATGTAAAGAACCAATTATGTAAAGATTTATAGAAAATGTTCCCAGGTGAATCTATTTTCTTTCTTCTCCATCTTCTTCTTTTCCATCTTTACAAAGAGAAGCTATTTATTCTAGTTTGGACTGAGTG
The DNA here is from genome assembly GCA_903798295.1 of Fraxinus nigra. Lineage (NCBI taxonomy): Eukaryota > Viridiplantae > Streptophyta > Magnoliopsida > Lamiales > Oleaceae > Fraxinus > Fraxinus nigra. The sequence continues at coordinate 2,525 of CAIGRH010028642.1, read as the reverse complement.
GTGATCGTTGGATTAAATCCACATGGCAGCATCTCCCAAACCGAGGCCTCACATCACCATCCACTCATTACATTTAATATTTGACAAAGGGTCACCCACCCTAGTGGTAGGCTGATACATTGACGTACAAATGCTAAATCACAGACACTTTATTATAGACATCACATCAATCAATCCTAGCATATCCCCGAATCTTGTTATGAGGCTGCGTTGGCTTTAGCATTCGTAGGTTTTAAGCCTCAGGTAGCGTGGGGGCCTCTGCAAAGGGGCTTCGGAGCTTCGGCGCTTCAAGTTCAAGGAGCCTCTACATTTGCATTTATTTGTTGACTTTGGCTTTATTGGTCCTCCCTGTTGTATTCCTAGATGGCCATTTGTTGTCTTAACTACTGGGAATTCGTGGCTGTTTGAGTGGATATTTTGCTTACGTGGCAGTCTACATGGAGTGTTGATCTGGAGCTTTTATTTTCGGGGGTAACAAATTAAATCGAAAATATTAAAATAATTTAGTCCAAAATCTAATGGTTACTTATGTCCAATATGCACAAAAAAGAGGAACGTGGGTATGGTGGTTTTAAGATGTACCGTACAATATTTTTCCATACATTACAAAGTTGTGCATCATGAAAATTGATGATCATAAAGAGTTGAGATTTGGAAAAAAAAAAAAACAAAATCAGTTCTCGACAAACTAAGTCAATTTGAAGGATTCTCACGTAGCCACAATGTTCATTTATCATGTCTACCTATATACATTTTCTTGTTATTACTTTTATTTTACGATATGTTAAAAGTAAAATGGATGACAAATCAACATCGATATAGTGAAACTATGTCTTTTCGGTAGCGTGAAATGTGGTCGCTTAGCATGTACATGCTTTGATTTCAATTTTCCATTGTAATCGTTAAGAGAGTGGAGTAAAATCAGTTTACTTCAAAAAGAAAAATTCACACCAGAAAAATAGAAATGATACCCACATTTTTGTTTCTTTAACAAAAGAAGCACCTTTACTTCAAAAGGGCAAATGATTCCTAACTAAGCGCTAGTGCAAAATTTTCAAAAGATGATATTCTTATTCTATCTTGTATCTTGTGTTTTATAGTCAATACAAGCATTTTATTCAAATGAAAGGATAAGAATTTTCCATGTCTCTACTTTACTTTTACTTTTTCTAGTCTATGTTGTGATTTAAGCAATAATAATAATGATTAAGAATATAAAATTGACAAAGAAATAAAAACACATATTTAAATGGTTCGATGATATACATACATTTACGGGAGTAAAGTGATTATGATTTCATTATGTATGAATAATAGGATATATATATATATATATATATATATTAACACTAGCTATAGCACATATAAGGACATCTCCAATGGAGATACCACTGCACCAAAATGCACCAAATTTTGGTGCAAAGGTGTCTCCAATGGAAAACCATCTTTTGCACCATTTTGAAAAAATGATGCAAAAGTGAATAGTGTTGCATCACATAATGAATTTAATATTTTCCTTAATTTCACATAATTATTAATTTAGTAATTTATATATTACTAAAATGAATAAATAATTAATATTCTTAATAAATAAAT
>CAIGRH010028623.1:0-16482 GCA_903798295.1 Fraxinus nigra | reverse complement strand
TGTTTGAGGCAAATTATTGTAGATTGAGAATGAAAAATATAGTCGTTATTGAGACCCACACAAGAGATAGAAAATTTGAATTTAAATGTTGATGTGATGGATAACGATCATATTTTCCATTTTAATGTGATAATAATGTAGATCAAACGGGGGCCTAATTGATTGAGAGAGTTGACATCGCGGCAGCAGTGAAGAGAGTTGTTGTACATAGGCTTGGCATAAGAGCGGAGATTGCGTACTACTGTTATCTAAACGTAATGATTTACATATAAATGATGTGGTGAAATATGATTTGAGTTAAAAAAAATTTCAACCAAATTAAAAATCTATACATAAATCATTATGTAATTTCATTACGTACAAGTTGCATTATTCTTTAAAAAAAATATATCATTTCCAAATTGGTCACTTAAGTTTGTGCAAAAGTTAAAGTTAATCCTTAAAATTACTTTTGTGCCCTACTAAGTCGTGGTAGTTATTTAACTTTAAATAAACAGTCAGTCAACGAAAGTAATGTTCAATCCTATGTGGTGCACCAAGACTTCTTTCCACAAGGCTAGAATTTCATTCTTCTTGTTGCTTTTATCGTGAGTTATAGTTTAAGCGTCACTGTTAAAATTAACTCAAGATCAACTATAATCTAGCTTTTCGGCCAATTAATTGTAACTGACTAATTGAATTAATCCACTTTGACATTTATCGGACACTAGATAAGATTGGACGCTACTTTAGCGTACGAATGACCATTTGTATAATAATAAATCATTTTAGTGACCAAGTAGATTAAACTACAATGTTTTGGACTGATTTGAAATTTTGTGACCACTTATGATATCTAACTATTTTTTTATCATTATTCTAAAAAACTCGTCTAAGCGAACTTCAGCTTCACTACATTTCGTCTAGCTCGTTTAGGTTCGTAAAAGCTTGAAAATTTGTTATACCGTCTAACGCGCTTTTTAAAATATTATTTTATCATACACATATTTTGTAGTAGGAGCTATAAATACTATTCATCAGTCATTTTTATCTAATTGTAATTTGAACCTATAATCAATTCCCGTACATGCTCCTATTAGCTAATTCTTATGTTTTTAAGTGTAGGTGGATGGGGCTTTTTGTCATCCTTAAAAATATCATTAAAAGTGAATTTAGCATGGTTGGAAAGTATTATAAATTATTTAAATTATACTTCTAATTTTCTTGAAATCTGTAAATTAGGCCCCTGTTTGAGCCAACTTTTTTGAAAATGAGAATGAAGAATATAGTCGTTATTGGAACCCACACAAGAGATAGAAAATTTGAATTTAAAAGTTGATGTGATGGATAACGGTCATATTTTTCATTTTAGTGAGGAAAAAATATGACTCAAACAGGGCCTATAATTGAATTTGAGTAATTGGAATTACACTGAATTGTTTAAAAAATCATTCAATTTATACTATCGTCATGGACTGCTCACCAAATTTCATTTTGCTTCATAATACTCACTCCACTTTACCGATGAGCACTTCATCCATCACTCAGAAAAATCTACTTCGATATCCGCTGATGTGGCAAAAGGAATTCTAACGTGGAGTCTGACGTCCGTTAAATTTGAACAAAAATGGCATTTTTGGCATAGTCAGCAGAAATCGTGTTTATCAAAACTCGATTTCGACCACCTGAAGTGTTTCACCATTGAGAAAATCTGAGCAAGCTGTTATGATTATTGGGTTTTTTGTACCTTCACTGGCCAGTGAGTCAATTCAATGCGAATCGGAATCAAATGACAAAGCAACAGATTTTGAAGCGATTTCAATTTCCTTGGCTCGAGCAAAAACCGAGTCGGGATCCAAAGCCTCATTCCTGAGAGCAAAGATTGTAATTTTATGCTTCGAAACTTGCATTTTCAGGAAAAGTGCTTTTTCCACGAGTTCTGATAATTCAATATAGTGAGAATCCAAAAAGGGCAACAAGAGCTGAGTTGGAGTTGATATGGACTGAGTTTGAGGACCGTGCAACCGAGTTCTTGGCTAATGAATTTCGATTTTGTTGCAATGCAGCATTTGTTATGGCAAGGGCAGTGAATATTGTGTAGAAGACGATTCTAGAGACGTCATATATGGAAAATATTTTAATTCACAAGTAAATTTAAATTAGAAAAGGTTTTTATTTATTTATTTATTATTATTTTAATGCTGACTTGCTAAAAACGCTATTTTTGTTCAAATTTACTAGATGCCACGTTAGAATTCCTTCTGTCATGTCAATTAATAAAGACACAAATTTTGCAGGGTTATGAATAGAGTGATAACGAGTAAGAATCATGCTTACATTATCGGAGCCATGTAGGTAAGACTGTCAATAGATCGATATGGACCGGATCTACTCATATCCAATAAGAATAATTCACGGATTTGATTCGATCCGATAATTCAATAGATATTTGATTGTTAAATCCATATCAGATTTGTTATGTTATCGAATATTCGATTCGATAATCCAATCTGAAATTAAAGTAATTAGAAAAAAAATCAAATGTTGGAATCAACTTTTTTTTTTTTTCAATTTTCCAATTCTTAAACGGATTTAATAATTATAAATTTTTTAACTTTTTTATATTTTGAATTTGATGACTTTTTTATTCTAAATTTATTTCTTTTCTCAATTATTTATTTTAGTGACAAATAACATGCCATAAAAATATTTTACCGACTCAATTATTTATAACAAATCGGATCGAAATGTTATCGGATCGGATTGACCTATATTCATATTTGATCTATTTAGTTAACGGATTTGAATTTTGATCGGGGTTGTCGAACTGAGATCCTAAATCCATCTTCCCTTAATTTCATCTGATGCGAATCAAAATCGAATCCATTGATAGCCCTAGTTGAGAACCTAAGCAAGGAGCTATCCACTAAGTGATAGGTCATTTTAAATTAAATTTATGCCCCTATTTTTAAGATTGTCTATCAATTAATACACACCATCAATAATGATAAATAGCGCACTTTTCTTTTTTAACCAAATGCAAAAGTAGATGTTTTTCCCACAATTTTAAGCACTAATAAACGTTTGCTTACTCTGCTACCATCGTCACTATCTAGGAGTGTCTGTTCACGTTTAGTTATTTTTCGAGAATTGTTTAAACATGAACGTCTATTATGTAGCAGCTAGCTAGTTACCCCCCTACCCGCTCTAACTGTAATTTCTTTCTAAATTACTGTTTGACTAGGCAGCAATAATCAAAATTACTGTTTGACTATGTAACAGCGAATAGACGAACTTGTACAAACTGACTGAATTTCTATAAATATAACAAATCAGTTGGAGGATGAACATCAAAAATACTATGGAGTTTGAACAGGAAGAAGCACTAGAGCCAATGAGTCCTAGTGCTCAATATCTGAAGAGCTCAGCATTGTCACTTACTATTTTAGGTGTTATGGAACTAGAAGCTCCAATTGATGAATCTATTGCCATGCCACTCCTCAGAGATTTATTCATACCCATAAATCATCGCTTTTCCTCAATCATGGTGAGTTGTTTGATGTTCATCCTTTTCGTTTTTAAGGGTGAGGCACGACCGTGGTCAAATAGGGTTGCATGTTACTAGTGTTCGGGAATAAACTTGAATGGTTCATTATAGTCGTGTCACATACAGGTTTATTTAGAGTGTAGGACTCCTTGCTTTCTTTCATCCAAAAACTAGTTATCGAACATGTAGAGACTATATTACTTTAACTAGGTGTATGCAAAAAGGTGAGATAATAATCAAGAAGTGATTTTTTTGGACTTCAAGCAGGTTTCCAAGAAGGGAGGAGCAAAGAAATGGAAAAGGGTGGAGGTAAATCTAAAAGATCATGTTAATATACCATTTCTTCCCAGTGGCTTGTCAACTGATTATTATGATGAATGTTTTGATGATTATTTATCGAAACTAGCACGGGAGCAACTTCCAGAAAATCGACCTTTGTGGGAAGTTCTCATATTTAACTACCCAACAAAGAATGCAGCTGGGAATATGATATTCAAGCTTCACCATTCGCTTGGAGATGGCTATTCTATAATGGGAGCGCTTCTGTCTTGTCTACAAAGACTTGACAACCCTTCTATGCCGTTAACGTTCCCATCGCGCCAGTCTAACTCAAAGCCTAATCGTCACAGCCCTGGTTTTCTCAGGCTCACGAATCGATTTTTTTCAGGGTTGATTAACACTGCATACGATTTTGGATGTAATCTCTTGAAGAGCACTTTGATTGAAGACGATAAATCACCAATTAGATCCGGGTCGCATGGAGTTGAGAATGGACCATTTGCTATAACTACAACTACATTTTCCATTGAACACATTAAGCAAATAAAGACCAAACTTCAAGTGGTAAATTCTTGGGGCTTCCTTTTCTTTCTTGTTTTCTTATTGATAGCCATTTTCTCATTTTTTTTATGCTCGTGTAAGTTCACACATTTAAGTATTGCATTTCGTTCACAGACGCTTAATGACGTGATTACTGGGGTAATCATGTTTGGAACCCGATTATACATGCAAAGAGAGAATCAGGATTCCAGTAAAACGAACTGTACAGCACTTGTACTACTCAACACTAGGGCCATTGGAGGCTACAAGTCAGTAAGTGAGATGATCAAACCTAATGCAGAAATGCCATGGGGTAATCGTTTTGCATTCTTGCACGTTTCTATTCCTAAATTGACTGCCTCTGAGTTAAACAATCCACTCAAATTTGTTTACAATGCCCGGCAAGTAATCAAGAGGCAAAGAAATTCTGCATCAGTTTATCTGACGGGTCAGTTTCTTGAAACCATCACAAAATTTAGAGGTCCTGAGGTATGTATATTGATTTTCCATGTAACAAAGCTTATTTTCATCTCATATTTTACCAGTGTTTGCAAGTTTACTTTTGGGTTCTTCTCTAGTTTTGTACGAAAAAATATCCAATAGTTCAGGTTTGATGCAACAGGCAACATCCCGATACATCTACAGCACATTAAACAATTCAAGCCTGGCAATATCCAATATGATGGGGCCTGTGGAACAATTGGCTTTAGCTAATATCCCAATTAAAGGATTTTACTTTGCGGTGGTCGGAGTACCGCAGGTAATTGCATATAAAATTAGCTTCTGTTTAAGCTTTCAAATATAGACATCCCGATTCTCGAATGAGATTAATTGATTATAGTCTCTTTGANTTTTTTTTTTTAAAAAAAAAAAAAATTGCAATGCTGCACTTTATATGTTTACATTGAAATGATTGGTTGTTCATAACATGTTGTGGCTGAATTATGCAGAGTCTTCAAGTAACAATGATGAGTTATGTGGAAAAGTTGAGAATTGTCATGTCAGTGGAGAAAGGTTTCATTGATCCGAATAAGTTCAAGTCATGCATTGAATGTGCCTTTGAGGCAATTTCCAAAGCAGCACTAGAGTGATGCTCAAACTTTATTCTAGTTCTAAAGTTCATTAATTTCTGCTTTGTTTAAAGTCATTTAAAATTTGATCGGATATTAATATTTGGATTATTTTACTAAATAGTTTTTAAGGTTGTATCTTATGAATCTTTTTTAGTATTTGTTTGATGAGAAATGAATGTTGGTTTTATCCACTCACTTAGTGACAGCAATGGGCCGAGCCGAGCTGGCTCGGCCCGTATAAGCACGAGCTCGGCTCGGCGCACAAGCTCGTTACTCGCGAGCCGAGCCGAGTTTTAGCTCGCGAGCTCGATTTTTTTAATCTTTTTTTTTTTTTTAACTATACATTTTCAGCTTAAAAGAAAAAAAAAAAATAACCCCACGAGTTGCTCGTCAAAAACGAGCCAAGTAGGGTTGGCTCGGCTCGGCTCGGGCTCGTTTTTTCACGAGTTGAGCCGACGAGCCGCACGGCTCGATTGACACCACTATACTCACTCCATGTCCTCCATCGAAATAACAAAGGAATTTATTCTATTGTTTTGGAACTTGGAAAAGTCATCTAATCATTTTACAGTCATGTGACTCTTTTTAGTGCAATCCACAACTCTATTAGAGATTCTCTCAAGGATGTAAAGTGTGAAATACAACATCCATATTCAGCTCATTGAGCAAGAAGCCGTCCATGCCATTGCTGGTGGATTTCAACTGTTGTAAAAATGTGTGTGTATGGGCTGTTTTGACATGATTTTGAGTGAGATTCGTTCCTTTGTTCTGGTAGATTTGTGTTCTCCTCCGTAAGATATCGAAATTATATGTTTACTCGTTAAAATTGATGATTGGATGAATGAGAAATTGGAATTTAAAGTGTACAAATTGGAAGGAATTTATAAGTTGGAGAGAAAACAATTAAAGTTTGTTTCACATATGAAAATGATTAAGGCAAAGATTAGTTTATATATGGTTACCTTGCGTATATGAATACCAAATCGAACTAATGAAAATTGATCATTTAGAAGTGTCCACGTTTTACCTTAATTTTCTATGTATTTTTTTCCAAATAACCTTCCAAATTCTCTAACTCCAGACACTCATATGATTTATGTATGTGTTAACAGAGAGATTTAACATCATGGTTGTTAATAGTGGTGTTAATGGCTGTAACACCTATAAATCTCAAGCACTTACGCGAGGGAACAAATCTGCTTTAAGTATAATGTGTAATACACATATCTCGATTTACAAATCTATTCTCCTTTTAGCGATTATTATTTCCTACTTCCCATTTTGTTCTCTGTAATAATAAAATACATTGTCCTCAACATCCACCCGCCCCTAGGGTAGCAAAATAATTAGCAAATTCTTTCTCCTCAAAGCAATTCTTGTAATGAAAAAAAATGTTAGAACACACAGTTCACCATATTTAAGATGTTTTTTTGTTGCCTCATAAAATAATATACTTTGAACTGTAACACGAAAATTACAAATTGATTTTTTTTTTTCATAAAACTGAAAAGTGACGAACATAATATTTTTCAAAATTTCTGTAGTCATAATATCTTATTTTATCATGGGGGCATTTCTAACCCTAAATTCAACTGCGGTGCCTTTTGGATTAAATGACATGGGATAGTCCAATATTATAATTTATAAACAAGATTTTTGCTTCTTCTTTTTTTAATTGTATGTATATAGTCTTGTTTTATGCTATATACCCAAACATGCACCTAGTGACTAGGATATAAGAAGCCACAACCAACATGATAAAGCATCTCCAATACATTTCAATAATAGCAACTTAGGTGACATAAAAAAGAAAGGCTTTCGATCTAGGGGACATTAATGTCTAATGAATAGGCGATCTAGTTTGAATTTCATCTCCAATTAGTTCATCTATAATTCAGCTTTCATCTTCAAGAAGTACATCTATAATTCAAATTTCAACTCTATTGTATATTGAGATAAAATAAGAAACGAGAAAGCATAAAAGGAGAAAATTTGAAATATGGTGACTCATTCTATGCACATCTAGACGATCATCTTGATGATGTTTACTTTTCTTACCACATCAGCTAGACATAGACATGTCATGTTGGAGAGTAACTTTTCTAGACATTGTCTATTTTAACTTATGTAGTAGCCATTTAAATGCAATCCATATTAGTGTTGGAGATGTGGTCCAAGGATCAATTATCTATTTCTTGGAGCTTTTTAACTTTGCTGAATTGGCTAGTCTAATTGTGTACAACATGAACATTAAATATGTACCAGCTTCGGTTTCAAATTAACATAGAATACTTTGCACTCAACCATGTTATAACCCCTTGTTGAAAATCATTAAAAAAAATTTTTGTCCTAAATAATTTGGGTTTGATGCAACAGGCAACAACCCGATACATCCACGGTATATTAAATAATTCAAGCCTGATAATATCAAATGTGAGGGGGCCTTTGGAAGAAGTGGCTATAAGTAACGATGGTGAGTTATGCTGAAAAGACGAGATCTGTCACGTCGGTGGAGAAATGTTTCATTAATCCAAATAAGTTCAAGTCATGCTTGTGTTTCACGAGGCCTAAGGCGAATTTTAGAATTTAGGCTTCTAAATCATAGCAAGATATAAAATAACAAGGGACCCCAATCTTTCATATATGTAGCACTTGGGTACACAGAAATGGAAATCATCCATTTAACAATTAAAAACTTTAGGTCATTGCTTTTGCATTTATGTAAATAATGATGTACAACAAGCATTCTCCAACAAAATTAACGGAATGATAAGAACTGGATTCTTGTAACGACCAAAGGTAATTCTCGATAAATGGTTTTGATACATAATAATTACACAAGCATGCATGATAACATTATCTTTTACTAACTAACTAAAATCATGCTGATAGATTCTAAATACATAGAAGCATCTTCTAATTCATTATATTACTTTTCTGGCTTAAACAATATATTTGGATTTGTATAGGTTTAAATTCTAAGTAAATATAACATCTACTTAGTAATCTGAAATGATAAAACTCATACTTCATCTGGTTTTTAAACTACACAGTACCTTGAATTACATAATATCCAACTTTTATTGCTTTTAAACATTGGACAAATGAAATTCAATAACATGTTTACATATCTTCTTTTAATCTGTCCAACATATAAAATATGTTCATAATCATTAGATCAGACTGTGATAACTACAAATATAAAATATAGCAAAATAAATTTTGTTTGGAATACTAAAGGGTAAAGCTTCCTATAATTTTGTTTCAGCGGGAGATTCCAGTGCAGCTTTGAAAATGGCCTCGAAGGCATTTTCGATACAAGACTTGAACTTATCAGGGTCTATGAAACCTTTCTCCACTCCCATCGAAATTCTCAGCTTCCCCACGTAACTCACCATTGTTACTGAAAGGCTCTGCATAGTTCAGCATTTTTACTTGAAAAGCTTTGAAGGGATATATAAATAAGTAAATTCTTTCTATGTAGTTCTGGGTAATGTTAGAGCTTAAAAGACTAAATTTCATTGTGGCCTGATTATGAAAATTACGTAGATCGAGTTTTACTAGAGTTACCGGGGAGGGGCCGGTCAAGGGGCTTGTCAACCGGGCCCACTAGAGTTAATCCACGTTGGAGTTGGCAAGGCGAAAGTATATTTTCGAAAGTTAATTTTAAAGTATAAATTTATAAGCTAACTGAAGTATAAGAAGCTCTTGAAATGGTAAAATAGAGTACCTGAGGTGCCCCAGCCACAGCAAAGTACAATCCTTTAATTGGTCGATTAGCTAAAGCCATTGGTTCCACAGGCCCCATCATATTTGATATCGTCAGGCTCGAATTATGCAACGAGCCATGGATGGATCGGGCAACAGCCTGTTACATAACACCGATATCCACATTATCCTTGCATATTCAGTACAATGATTTAATTTTATTCAGTATTATTATTGAAAAAACAAAAATAATATAATACTTGGTCTGTTGCTAGTCAATCTTGTCGAAACTGCCAAATATGCACATGAAATGATTAAATGATGATAATTTACTTTGATGAAAATGAACTAATTTAGCAAAAAATTATTATAACAAAAATTGGCAAAATATACCCTTATAGAAAAATGTTCGATATGAAAATGGCACGAGAAACTAAGAGCATCTCCAATACAATCGTAAATTGTTTTTAAAAAAAATGCCGCATAAGCAAAAATAGACTTGTTAAAAAAAATCTTTAAGAAAACAGATAATCTAGACCGAGATTTAAACGTATAAGGCCACAATCTCTGTTAAATATGCTGCCTCAGCAATTTAATTGATTATTCCCTTGTTTGAGCCATATTTTTCTGCCAAAATGTAAAATAATGAAGAATTTTGAATTTATGTGTAAAATAATTTTATGTGAGAATGTGTGGTTGAAAATAAATTTTGAAAAAAAAATAGGTTTTTTTTTTTTTTTTAAATGGAGGCGAAATATAGGCTATGTTAATTTCTACATTTATTAGATAGCAAACTCACTATTTATTCTTAATGCACAATAATTATATTTAATAAATCATATATTTCAATACTCTACTTCTTAAATTATTCAAATCATATTTAAATTGATTGGTCAATTGACATATAAAAATTTGTGTTAAATAAAATATGAAGTGAAATCAATAAATGTTGTTTGAGAAAAGCAAAATAAAAAGTCAAAATATGAAGTATACAAAAATTTTGACTTTCTAAATTTAAAGATACTCTCTAATATATATATATATATATATATATATATATATATAAAGGGTCTCTTAAAAACACTCTTAGCCCATATTTAATGCACATTAAAATGGGAAAAATGCATTTTTTGGGGGGGTGATGTGACGGTGAATGTGTGGTTGAAAAAGAAGGAAATGTTATTGATGTGATAGAAAATATTATTTTATTGAAGAATGTGTGATTGAAAATAAAAATGAATTAAGAACTCCGATCCACATTGTCTACTTTGACAAGAATGTTCAAAATTCGAGCAAAAAGGAAGAGAGTGTCTAAATGGATTAGAAATGTTAATCAACCGTCTGATTTGATAAGAATGCTTGAAATTAGTGTAAAAATAGGGAGGGAGCATTTAGTTGAGAATGTTTTATTTGTCAAAAAATTCAAAAAGTTTACAGCCCCAAAAGTGGCTAGGGAACGAAATTCATCTCTCTTAAATTATCCATAATTTCCTCTAATTATGAACTAATAATTTTAGCCCCTATTTTGTAGCTATAAAAACTACCCGGTCCAGCCGGCCCTTGACCGGGCTGATTAAATTGATAGAAATACACTTGACTCGGTCAAAATTGGACTTTGACCGAGATAACCGGTGATTTACCCGGCCCGGACCTTGGATCTCTAAGAAAAACAATGGATACAAAATAATGTCCACTTGAATACAAAATACTTTAGTATTACTTGTGTGCAATAACTAATGAATCATTTATAGTTTTTATAAAAAAAAATATTCTTTTAAAAAACTTTGGTCCAACATTTTACTTTATTTTATAAACCTAAATATTTTAATTTTTCCCTTGTAAAAAAATTTATACTTTATATTTTTTTTTTATAAATTTTTATGCAATGACCCGTCGGTTAAAGCACTAACTCATTGACCCGCTGCATTGTTCAGGTCAATGTCCGGGTCGAGTATGACAACTATGCTATATTTCGTTAGACAAAAATTAGATTTAATAAACCCTTGTTTGATTCCATTATTTCGAAAATACAATTTTCTCTCACTTTTTTTTAATTACACGTTTTTTAATAAAATAATATTACACGAAATCCAAAAACTTTTTCTTCATTTTTAACCACAAATTCTCTATCAATTTACTATTTGAAAATGCATTCTACACCAAAAAAATGGAGTAGAAACAGGCCATAAAAGTTGCTAAAATGTGCAGTTGAAAAATTGATAAAAGTTGTAAATCCCATAAATTTTTTTATTGAAAAAAATAAATTTTAAGAAATGAAGGTAAAATAAGGGCTTAACATGATATCACAATTGTACAAATGAAAAATGAGGCAAAAAAGAACTTGAGGGGAAATAAGTTTATGACATTGGACATTAAAATGCATACCTCAGGACCTCTAATTTGTCGAATGGCGTCAAGAAAGTGGCCAGTTAGATAAACGGATGCAGAATTTCTTTGCCTTTTGATCAACTGGTGTGCTTCTTTTACAAATTTTATTGGATTGTTCAACTCCTGGGTAGACAATTTGGGAATAACAACCTGTAAGAATGCGAAACGATTACCCCATGGCATTTCTGCATTAGGTTTGATCATCTCATTCACTGACTTATAACCTCCGATAGCTCGAGTGTTAAGTAGTACAAGTGTTGTACATTTGGCTTGACCTGAATCTTCATTCACTCTTTGCATGTATAACCGCGTGCCGAATATGACTATCCCAGTAATCACGTCATTAATTGTCTGTAAAAGAAATGCAAGCTTTAAAAGGATCTCAAGTATTTGGTCGATTCATGATGATTCTTTGGAAATCAGAGTTGCTCGTATATGGAAAATGATAATTGTACACATCGGGGTGTACACCCCCACTCACATGAGGGGCACTGACTTCACGTGAGGGGGATGTACGCCTTTATGTACGTGTAGCATCTTCCTTATATATAAAGATAGGCGGTGGGAGCCCTGACTCTCCAAATTTTAAATGACTCGTGTAGGACTTATTTTAGGCACATGTTACTCTCATAACTTTTTCGGTAATCTGGATATTATAGCATTTAACAGATTTAAAAAATAAAAATAAACTTAAAAATTAGGATTTTGCTTAGTGTACATAATTAGTGTCACCCCCATGTGAGGGTTATGAACACCCCTATATACAATAATTATGTACACTTAGCATTTTTCAAACTAACATTATCCAGCCCATTCACTAGTACATACACATATGTCAACACGATTTAAGAAATTACAGTACATATGTACATGTATGGATGGACATGCGTCAAGTATAATCTAGAGCATGATCTTTTCTCAACTTATTTTATCGTGTGATTAAAGCATAAGAAAATTGAATGAAAAGAAGAAGTAAACAAGGAAACAAAAAGAGAGAGAAGTCATTAGATTTTACCACTTTAAGCCTGTCCTTGATTTGCTTGAGGTGATCCATGGAAAAAGTAGTAGTAGTTAAAACAATTGGTCGAAACTCCACTCCATCTTCACCTGATCTAATAGGTGATTTATCATCTTTGATCAAACTGCTCTTCAACAGATTCAATCCGAAATCGTATACTGTGTTGATCAATCCTGAAACGAACTGGGACACGGGCCTGAAAAGGTCGTGGCTGTTTCGACTAGGCCTTGAGTTAGGCTGGCGTGAAGGGAATGTTAATGGCATAGAAGGATTGTCAAGTCTTTGTAGACAGGAGAGAAGGGCTCCCATTAAAGAATAGCCATCTCCAAGTGAATGGTGAAGTTTGAATATCAAATTCTCAGCTGCATTTCTTGTTGGGTACTTAACTATGTGAATTTCCCACAAAGGTCTATTTTCTGGAAATTGTTCCATTGCAAGTTTTGATAAATATTCATTGAAAACCTCATCATAATAGTCTGTTGACGTATCACTTTGAAAAACAGGCACGTTTACATGATCTTTTAGATTTACCTCCACCCTCTTCCATTTCTTTTCTCCTTTCGACGAAACCTGCTTGAACAAATACACTTTTTGTCTATATTATATCAAATTTGATTTAGCTAAAAAAGATTGATAAAAATTTAAGTTAAAGCCAACAATTAATTTTAACTATGCATTTCGTGTGACTCCTAAATTTTATCGACTTTTCGATGACAAGATCCTTTAACTTTATCAATATACTAAAAATCTGATTTTAGTAAAACTAAACACGCACTATATCACTTTTTTGCGACACCTACATACAAAACCTCTATTATATTTGCATGCTTGCTAGAAAGGTTAAGAGCTTGTTTGGGTCAGATTTTAATTTAAATCAAAGTCAAACAATTAATATCAACCACATCTTTAAAGGATCTCTCATCTTTTCAATCACACATTTCAAAAATTTCTATCACAATTCACTTAAAATTTGATTTCAATTTACATCAAAAACCCTCTAAATAGTACTCAACAGTATTAAAGGAACAAAAATATATTAAAATTTTGTTTATTATAGTTTGTGCAAACATGCGTTATATGTTTTTCATAACTACTGGTTGGATGAAAGATAATACGTTCTTTTACGTACATCGTCACATACATGCACTATATACACTTAACCACAAACATAGGTTGTAACATGCATGGAACCCTAGTCGACCAGGGTCGATGCTTGATCAAGATCATAAAACTCACCATGATTGAAGAGAAGCGATGATTTATGGGTAAGAATACGTCTTTGACGAGTGTCATGATAGTATAAACGTCAATTGGAACTTCTAATTCCAAAACGCATAAAATAGTGAATGATAACACTGAGCTCTTCAAATATTGGGCACTAGGACTCACTGGCTCTAATGCTTCATCTTGCTCAATCTCCATAGTGTTCTTGATTTTCATCCTTCAATTTTTGATATTGTTGTTAGAGTCATTAATAAATAGAGTGGCTTCTGAGTTTGACAAAAAACGTGTAATTAAATTTTACATATACAAGTGTAACGTACTACACTTACTCCACCGCCTCCTGCCATCAATTGGCGGACAGCTATTTTTGAAAGTCTATATCGTACATAAATGAACAATTGCAAAAATGTAAAAAGTAGAAATTAAAATTTAAAATAAATCCCCATTTATGCTTTAAGAAATTCAAACGCCCGATCTAGAGTCTTATTGGTGTATACTATTGTATATTTCAAAATAGAGCATCTGTGTTGAAGAATTTTAGGTATATAAAAGGATTTGTTTAATATGAGTTATATTTGTTTCCTTATATATCTTTGGTTGATCACGAAACCTATTAAAAAACATTGTTTCAGACAAATTGAGCAGTGATAAAAGGTTCATGGAAGCTACTACAAATTTATTAGTGACGAATGATGGTTTATGGTTGAAGAGAAAATTAAGCATTTTAGAACATTGATTGATCGTATCAATAAATAATTGAACATTTTCTTTTCTGAATTTCATGAGTAATGTCACCAAGAATGACTATCAAAAGAAAAGAAAAAAAAAAGGCATTCATTTGGACCGTGATTTGACTCCTCTACAAAATTGTTGTGGGACTTGAACCAGTTCGATTGGTGCTCCCATAATTCGTGCTAAAAACGCGATTTGACTCCTCTACAAAATTGTCAAACAAAGCTAATTTGTGGACTACTTTACCATCGGAACCTGCAATAAAGCGACAAAAGTCACAACTAACTTTTTGCATAACCATTTTGATATCTCGCAAGACATTGCATTTGACGCGTATGAAAATTCAGCTTGGGAACTCTGAAAAACTTGGAGAGAGTCACATTCGACAACTCGACCTTCCAGGAGTTCATGGGCCTTCACATCCTCTGCAAGAATCCAACCCCACTGATCTCTCTTAATCTGTGCCGCCACCATTGTCTCTGTCTGATCACAAATCACAGCCCATGCCCCTATCCAACCCACACCTGGCCCAACAGCTGCATTAGTGGCTGAGCGTGTCTTATGATCTCAGTCGGCACCATTATTATTCATACATATTTATGACAAATTCTAATGTCATAGTCCTAAAACCTATACCATTAATGTTTGGCTAACAAAGGTTGGTTTATGGTTGAACTAAAATTTAAGAGTAATGATATTCATTCCCAGTGTGTTTACAAACACAGTCTAGGTGACTCTAAATGATATGTTAGATGAAAGGTAAAATTAAATAACTTATTTAATTTCACATATCATTAAATGTCACATTAACATCATCTAAATTGTGTTTGTAAACACACTGAGAATGAATAACATTACTCAAAATTTAATTTGAAGGATAAGATTTTATGCATTTTAGAACATAAAATTTATCGGTTTTATTTTCATTATTGTTTCAGAAATGATGAAATAATTCAAATATAGTTAAACAATTACCATTATCTTGCTTGATTTGTAAATTTGTGAGGAGTGAATGAATTATGAAATTCGGATAAATTTTGAAACAGCATCTTTGAAGTAGAAGATGAATATTGATGGAGTCACGCTTGATCTAATCTGCACCATGATTACGTAGTAGGATGTTGAGTCAAAAATGGGTGGTGCTAGTTGTACATCAAGGGAACCATAATTGTGTCCATAATGTGGCTCAGTTGATGTACAAGAAGAATTATCCATCAAAAATTTATGGGCAACCAATATTGGTTGGTTGTTGACACAAATGCGCGTTGTGTTCGAAATTTAAACATTGATCCTTAGGGTGTTTGACATCTATTTTGGGGAAGAATTTGATTTGAAATAGTGATTGATGGAAGAATGTGTGGTTAAAAAGTAAGTAGAATTTTTGGGTTTATGTGTACCATTATTTTATTGATAGAATGTATTGTTGAAATGGAAAAAAAAAAATGAATGTCAAACAAGGGCTTAATAAAGAAAACCTTATATTTATGTCAAGATATTCCATGTCAAATCAACAAAAGAATAAGATCGAAAGCATACCTTGATCCGTTGGGAACGGAGATGGTTGCAGATTCATGATCTTCCTCTGCAATAATGTTTCTCTCATAGAGAAGTCTCGTTAATGTTTCTGATAATGGGATGGCCAAGAGAATGAGAACACGCGTATGAACTGCGGACCATAACTCTAATATATATTTTCATGTACATGTATTTTTGCGCATCATGAAATAAAACAAAAGAAAACAAGTCTCCACATATAATTAGACCCTCATTTTAGAGGAAATCACACACAATCCTTTGTTTTAAGATTCAATTTCAAAAATCAGGTACAAAGTTTGTTTATTCAAAAATCAGATTATAATTAAAAAATTTAATATTAATAATTATATTACAAAATCAAATTAATCATTTTCCTATTTTCTTTACTCTCTCTCTCTCTCTCTCTCTCTCTCTCTCTCTCCCACTCCGACGAGATGGCACTCCAACGTTGAGGCACG
>CAIGRH010028589.1:0-20956 GCA_903798295.1 Fraxinus nigra | reverse complement strand
GAGGTTTGTTAGGCAAATTATTGTTAAACGACCTTCCGGACGATGATGTAAGATATTGTTTATTCAGTCAGTATCGACCAAATGATTGAAATTGTATATTGACACCACAATTGTCTAAACCAGTCATATAACCTACTTGGACAATTTGAAGCAGCCTAATTAAATTAGTGTTGCTCATGGTCCAACCCAAAACTCTTGGATGACTTTTTTTCTAGTTGTAAGCCCACTTACATAATCCACATTGAGCTTTATTATTTCCTAACCTAAAAGCCCATACCTAACCCCTTTTATATACACTTCCCCGTTATTGTTGTAAAGTGTGTGAAAATTGGTTTTCAAATAGCCTTGTGTTTTGAGAGAAAAATGTGCCCCTTAGTTTCGTGCTTTTAGTCTTGGCTTCGTGCTTTACTGTGCTTTGTTTTCTTCTCCTACCTTAGCCTTTGTAGCTGAGTTTTGAGGCTACAATAATCTTCACACTTAGTCCTTTGTGGGCAATCGTAGAGCAACCGAGTTTGGGGTTATTTGGTTTTGTGGTTTGATTGTCGATTGTAGTATTGTATCAAGCAAACTGAGCCTAGAAAATCCATTATTGTTGTAATCTTGCTCCACAAATGGTTTCAGAGCCAAGCCCCAAACTTAGCCATGTGGATGAATTCCTCGAAATGTCGAACGAAGGTGGCGAGCCTCAGTTTGCTCACGATGGGATCCTTTGATGAACTCTATAGGACATGCGGTGTGCTCTGGATACTTTATGGATGTGTCTTGACCTCAACATGGTGTAGAGGAGTTGACCTAGATAGAGCAAGCTCTTAAGTCAGGTAGTGCTATCCAGATGCTTCATGGACGTGTCCTGACTCCAACACGATGACGAGGAGAGATGAGAATCATGGTTGGTAGAGAGTGGACTGATGGATGATCATTTGAGGGGAGACTTGGTGGTCCTTTGTTCGAGTGGAGGATTATTGGGTGTGAAACCAAAGTCCCACCTTGGCTAGAAGTGGGGAGGATCATGGATTTATAAGTATGGACAATATCTCCATTGGTATGAGGTATTTTGGGGTAAAGCCCAAAAGNATGCGGTGTGCTCTGGATACTTTATGGATGTGTCTTGACCTCAACATGGTGTAGAGGAGTTGACCTAGATAGAGCAAGCTCTTAAGTCAGGTAGTGCTATCCAGATGCTTCATGGACGTGTCCTGACTCCAACACGATGACGAGGAGAGATGAGAATCATGGTTGGTAGAGAGTGGACTGATGGATGATCATTTGAGGGGAGACTTGGTGGTCCTTTGTTCGAGTGGAGGATTATTGGGTGTGAAACCAAAGTCCCACCTTGGCTAGAAGTGGGGAGGATCATGGATTTATAAGTATGGATAATATCTCCATTGGTATGAGGTATTTTGGGGTAAAGCCCAAAAGCAAATCCATGAGAATTTAGGTGCAAAGTGGACAATATCATACCAATGTGAAGATATTTGGTGTCCATAGTCCTTACATGCAATTGAGAATGCCATTAACCACCCTACACGATACAGAAGAGTGCCTTATGATTGTTCTGATAATATGTGATGCATGAGGTTCAGGGTTTATGGTTTAGATGTTTCCATACACAAATCTCCAATTCTCGGAGAAAGTCAAGCTTTGAGGTCTGATCATGAACAAATTTGCCGGATAATACAATTTTAAGGGTTAATGTTGGTTGCCATTGTCTAGAACAAGTGTTTTTGCCTCATTCAGTTTGTGGCTGTTTATATATACTGATTTAGTCTGTAAATTTTTTATTTAAGTATTTGGGTATGATGATGATGATGATGATAGTTGGTCGAGGAAATTGGATAGTACAGAAAATTTTGAAGAAATAATTAGAGAATTTAAATTTTGTTCATTATTTGTCTTCATAACAATAATTCAGTCTTAATTAGAAAGTCAGCATGCATCAAAATCAAAATTTCGAAGATATGCCGGAGATTTATTTTGTATATAAACGTAAACATTGATAGAAAAAGGGACGTGTAAAGAATTTTACAAGTCATCTTCTATAAATATACTCAACTTCAAACTACACAATCTTTTTGGTCAATCGACTCAACTTGATATAGTTTTATTATGATATATCAATCTTGAAACTAATATCATGAGATCACTTTTTACTCATTTACAATTTTATTTTATCGAGAAATTCAACAATAGTATATGAGACAAAGTCGAATTTTCAACATTAAGCTTCGCTCGTATTAGATAACATTATTTTTAAAACCAAAATATGAATGAGATTTGACCAAGAAGTATATATAATTGAGGAGTAAAAAATAATGCATAACATTAGTCAATCTTTTGTAAAATGATATGAAATATTTTTATATATAAACCTCATAAATTATCTTATGACTTTTATTTAAAATTGGCTTCTCATTATTCTAAGTTATCTTCTTTTTTGTCCCACTATATCGAGGCCAAATTTATTGTCCCCACTTGGTTCTCCCTACCTGTCCCTCCTCTCTCTCATCTTGGCTCCTTCTCCCATTTAAGCCATGTTTTGACCATCATTATTTATGAAAATAATGTTTTAAATAGTGATTTTTAGGAAAATATATTGTGTGAATATGTAATTGAAAATGAGCGTAGAAAAAAGAATTGTCAAATAATGATTGTCCAACAAGTTGAAGAAGCTATTAAGGAGTTTTATACACTCTCATAATATTGCTCCAGATCTCGAGACAATTTTCTTTTGGGCTATTACTTTTAATTGCATTAAAGTTCTTCGATTTTTGCTTATTGTCGTAGTTATGTCTTCGTAATTTTTGTTGTATTCGTATCTCTGGTCATTCATTAATTACCACTTATAGTTTCTGATCAAATATTATGTCAGCATACTTCGAAATGAGAGATAAATATATTATCGTACTTCTATATTTATTATTTTTGTTTATTTACAACCACAATGAGTAAATAAATTAGTTTATGTCCTTTTAAAAGCTTTTTGAGCTGAAATTATCATCATCGTGAACAATAGATGAAAGATTGATGATAAGAATGCAACAAAATGTTAAGCAAATAAAAGAAAATTGTGGTGGTAACACAGGCCAATAGATTATCTAACCAATCGAAGAAAAATATGAAATAATTTTTTTTAATTATTTGCCTCTCGATTACTATTTATTGAAAATAAATTAAAATTGACTTGTGCATTCTAAATCATCATTTGGAACTTGTAGAATCTAATCAACTTGAACCTGCAAGGAGATTATTTTTAAATTTCTATAAAACTTCATCTTAAAAATAATCATAAAATCTACAAATTGATTTGCTTTGAATTGAATATTCTGACTTCAAGATTGAGTTCATAATTGTCTTTTCATTAAAAATAAAAAAAAAAATCGATACGACATAATCATGTAAAATAGGGATGACAAAAAAACCCGACAAACCCGATACTCACGAAGCCACGCCCTGAACGGGACGGGGATAACCCGCTTAATCGGGTATTCGGGGTGGGGACGGGACACGAAATTTTGCCCCGGGGCAGGTTTAATTTTTTTATTGGCAATGTATGTCTGTTAAATTTTTCATTCTGCACTCCTGTTTGTATATTGTGAAATAAAAACCTCCTCTAAATGGCAGGATTCATATTTCGTTGGAATCAAGAGCTCCTTTTTCGACTGGCTGATGTTCTAACATGTTTACTCTATGATTGTTTTGCAGTCATTATGCTTCCTGTCTGGAATATCTAGGAAATCTTAAATCAAATTTGATGCTTGACATCCATTTGCATGATCATGTGGAGATCTTGTACGAACAAATCCGTAGCAAATACACACACCCATTTGTCTTCGTTGATCTGCACTTGATGGCGAATGCTTTCAGCACAAGTGTTGAAATTTTCCGAAATTTTTCATTGGCAATGTATGGAAAATTTCACAAAATTTCATTAGTTCCAATAGAAAATGGAAACTAAAATTATTTATCTAAATCTAATGAATTGGGATAATAAAAACAAATTATCAAAAACATAAGAAAAAAAATAAACGGGGTAGTAAACGGGGACAAGGGCCCCGCGGCCCCCGCCCCGCCCTAAACGGGTCACGGGGCATGGACGGGTGGGGAATTGCTTGGCGGGGCGGGGGAGGTTGCCCCGACCCACCCCGTTGCCATTCCTAATGTATAGTAGGAATTAACGATGTTACGAAACTCAAAAAGTTAAGATTGACGTTATCAATATAGTTTGGAGACTAAATTGCAATAAGGTCTAACGATCAGGGGGCAATAGTGCAATTTTCCCAGAAATAATATCTAGACAAACGAGAATTATCACCAAAGAGCAATATCAAGAACAATAACACCACCAAATTCTCCATCAAATTTCATAAAAGCCATCTTAATGATCTTGATCCGATCAACCTTGCAATGGAAATTGAAATTCGTCTATGGGAATTGCAGAAAACAGAAGAGAAAGATCGTTATGTGCTGCCCATGGTCAGGTTCTAACACTGAGAAGCAGAAGCAGATTGTTGAATTTAATCAAAAGGAAAGGTATGAGAAAACTTCTGATTTGGAAAGTTTGAAGATTGTTAATGCAAATTCATTACAACATATAGGCTTCGATTACCTGCCAGCATTATCACTTTCTTTTCTTGTTCCTGCAATGGAAATTCAGTTTCCTTTCAATTTCATTTCCTGTCTGTTTGCGTTTTCCTTCCTATCATTGATAATCAAGGAGTGGAAGAAATTGAAAAATCCGAACCAGCTGAAAACATTGCCTCCAGGTCCTAGAAACTGGCCTTTAATTGGGCATTTGCATCATATAGTGGGCACTTCACTTCCACACCATCATTCTTTGAGAAATTTAGCTCAAATTTATGGGCCCTTAATGCACCTCAGATTTGGTGAAGTTTCTGCAATTGTTGTATCTTCGTCCGAAATGGCGAAAGAGGTGCTGAAAGTTCATGATCCTGCATGTGCTAATAGGCCCAAAAGTGTGGCTACAGAGATAATGTGGTATAATTATACTGATATTGTGTTTAGCCCGTATGGTGATTACTGGAAGCAAATGAGGAAAATTTGTATAATGGAAATGTTAAGCCCAAAAAATGTCCGATCATTTGCATCGATCAGGGAGGATGAAGCCTCTTGTCTAGTCGAGTCTATCCGATCAACTTTTGAAGCACAATTTGATCTAACCGAGAAAATTTTCTTGTGTACAAGTTCTATAACGTGCAGAACTGCATTTGGTGAAGTATGTAAGGATAGGGAGACTTCAATAAGGTTGATAAAGAAAGCCATAGCTTTGGCAGGACATTTTGATTTAGCTGATCTATTTCCTTCAGTCAAGGTGTTCGATTTAATCAGTTGGAATAAGTTTAAGTTGTTGAAGATGAGGCGTAAGCTTGACATGATTCTTGACACCATTATCGATGAGCATGGAAAGAATTTGGCAGTGACAAATAAAGCAAATGGAGAGTTGGGCTGTGAAGATTTGGTTGATGTTCTTCTCAGATTAAAGGAAAGTGGCGAACTCGACTTTCCAATAACCAATGGCAATATCAAAGCCGTCATTTTTGTAAGACTTACAGCAATATTATGCATTCTTCCTTTTCCCTAACCACAATTTTGTTCTGAATGCTAAATATCATATTTTTGCAGGACATGTTTTCAGCTGGAACAGAATCTTCATCATCAACACTTGATTGGACCGTGGCAGAACTAATGAAAAACCCGCGTGTAATGGTAAAAGCACAGAATGAAATAAGGCGAGCGTTCAATGGACAGAAAACAATTAATGAGACTGACATTCACATGTTAAAGTACCTCAAGTTGGTCGTTAAAGAAACCTTACGGTTACACCCTCCCGTTTCTATTATCCCAAGAGCATGCAGGGAGGAATGTGAGATTGGCGGGTATAAAATACCCCTCAATGCCAATGTTATAGTCAACATTTGGTCTATAGGAAGAGATCCCAACTATTGGGAGAATCCTGAAAGTTTTGAACCAGAGAGATTTGAGAAAAATTCAGTTGATTTCTTGGGAAATCACTTTGAATATCTTCCATTTGGGTCGGGAAAGAGGATTTGTCCGGGTATGACATTCGGTTTAGCAAATATAGAGTTTCTTTTAGCTCAACTACTTCATCATTTTGACTGGAAACTCCCCAATGGAATCAGCTCAAACGATATAGATATGACTGAAGTTGAGGGAATAGCTGTATCAAGAAAAAGTAACCTTAACTTGATTGCCACACCATACGATCCTTCATTCGGCAGTCCATTTCAAGATTTATGAGTTTTAAATTTCTTGCAATGTATTTGTACTTTTTCTCCAATCATTCGAAAAAGGGCTTAGTTCGTTGTTGTTTTTTAGTGTTTGAGATGAATTGATATGAGTTCCATTCTCTATATAGATTCTCACATTGCCTTCGTGGCACCAAGATCTATCGTATCTGTCTTTATTTAGAACCGTCCAATATGGATGAGAGTGCATATGCTTATCCATCCCTAGAAACAAGAAGTGAATTTAGGAAATAATTTGAACTTCTCAGGATACATTGGTGGTATGAAATATTGAGTACAATTATTAATTTGTTTGTTGATGACTACGTAAGTTACCTCATGAAAAAGCTAGTCAAACTTTAATTTTAACACCTTGTTCGATAACACTTTGCGCAAAGTTTTTTCAACTTTTGAGCTGGTTAAATTTCAATTTTAACCACACATTTTATTGGGCCCACCATTTTTTAAATCTCCCAAAAGTTTTATCACACCGGCCCTAACTATGTAATGTAAGTAAAAATAGTTAGTATCTTTTCTCCTTCGTTTTTGTCTTTACTTTCGTACCATCCATGTCAATATTACACTAGGTTGCAAAAATGTTAACATTTCCGTTAAAGCCCATGTTTGAGTTACATTAAAATTTTCATTTTCATTCTTCTATTCATTTTCAATCACACATTCTTCGATGAAATAGTATTTCCCATTACATCAATAAATTTTCTTTTTTTTAATCGCACATTCTCCATCAATCTACCATTCTCAAATACATTCTTTCAAAATAATGTGACTCAAACACACTCACACATTTTGAAAGTTGAATCTCCGTAAAAAAAAATCTAAAGATGTCTCTGAAACTCCAGAAAAGTAATATAATTGAAAAACCCTTATAAAATGGTCCTTTTCGTGCAACTTAGCTATTTAGGCACCTATTTCAAGATAATAAATCTTGCTTAGCTCTTATATTATGAGGGTGTGTGGTAGAGATTAAAATCAGATTAAAATTGAAAATATAGTCGTTATTGTTGACTTTTATTAGACGGGTGGGACCCAATAACGGTCATATTTTCATTTTAATTGAATTTTAAGCCGTACCAAACAGGCTCTTGAACAAAGTAATAAAAACAAATATTTATTAAAAAAAAAAAAAGCGGTGTGGCGACGTATTAGGAGGCTCGTGACTATAGTATCCCTTTGATCTCCGAGTCCAACACAAACAGCGAGAGTGCATTACATTTTTCATATTCCCAAATTAACCTCTACCTGATATAAATTCACAATTTTATTAAGAGAACAAACCCTAGATTACAAAATTAAATTTCAGAAAATCGTGAATTAGAGAACTCCAAATATTAAAAAATTCGGAAAAAATCGTGCGAGATCAAAGTTTTTCTTGAATTCCAAGAGAAGGTTAGTGATCTCAGTTTTAGTTTCGATTTTTGGGGCTTTAGAGCCCAAAATTGATTTTTAGTTTCGTTGTTTTTGTTGGGGATTTTTTAACAATTAATGTATTTGTTGGATATTCATTTCATTTTTGCATTGATTGATGCAATTTAAACCTTTTGGGGGGGTACTTTTACGTTTTTGCTTAGTATTTCTCATTTTAGGTTTTTGATTATTATCTGTTGAGTAAATATAGCTTAAAAGTTAGTTATCAATAGATATTAAAATATTTAAATAATCACTTTGCGGTTATGAATGTATTTGATAAATTACTGCTTTAAAATAATTTAATTTGGAGTACTTTTATATCAGAAAGTCATGACGTTAAAAAAAATTATTTACTGTAAATAAATGAAGGTCTTACGTTTATTTCTTATTTTTCTTGCTGTATCTTGGATATTTTAGATTTAGATTTAGATTTATGCTTGTGAGACAAGTTCTTAAAAATTGGATGATATTTGTAGTTGAATAATGCTATCTAGCTCAGTGGAGCTCGACTCGAGTACCAGTCTAAGTGGCCATGGTTCAAGACATTGGATTTAAGTGAATCTATCATATAATATCTTATAGTTACCACCTAAAAACAGGTGATTGTGCTGAATAGCTTTACTCTTGTAGTTTCTTTCTTTCATCATATGGATTAAAGATCTTTCGTTTTATATGATGTGATTCAATAGTTATGAAAAGAAAATCATTTTGTTACTCTTGATATTTGTATGTGTCAACAATGACATGCAGATTAAAAGTTTTGCTTACTTTTTGTTTGTTTCAGATCTGTCTTTCTGTTTTACTGTTTAGTTCTTGATTTATATGCTGTTACATGACATTTTAATCTCGTTTTCACAGATTCTTATTGCGTGTGTACAATATTGCCTATAATGAAGTTCAAAATATTGAGTAACGTGGAGGTTATGAACAAAAGGGAAAGTCCAGTCTCATGGCATAAAGCCAAGATACTATCTGTTGATGGCCATACTTATACTGTGAAATATGATTGTTATCCTGGGACAGAAAGTGAACTAATTGTGAAACAGGTATCAAGGAAGTTTCTAAGGCCATGTCCACCGCTGTTGCAAGGTATAGAGAATTGTGTGGCTGGGGATGTTTTGGAGGTATTTCATGGTATTTCTTGGAAGCTTGCCACAATTTTGAAGGTTTTACATGGATGCCAGTATTTGGTAAGGCTGCTTGGGTGCCCCCAGGAATTAATCGTCAAAGGAACCAACACTAGGATGAGACAATCATGGCATGATGATAAATGGATTGTAATCCCAAAGGTACTTTTACTTCATATACTTGATTGATGCAATCTTTCCATATTTTCTTTTACATTGTGACAATCTTATCTAGTTACTGAAGCTGATTGCTTATATGATTCTTCTTTAATCTTTTCTGCATGATACCTTGTAATCATGTTGTTACCTAATTTTTTCTGTGAAATTTCAGTGTTTTGGGCCTCTGATTTGAAGGGAATGCTTTTGGCTTCTTATCTCAATTGAAGACTGCCAACTTATTATTATTATTATTGGATTAATGTCATGTCAAAGTGATACTGATTTTAAAATGCAAGAATAGCATTTGATAAGTGCTACTTGTTTTACCCAATTATTCGTGCTATCCTTGTTGTACAGAATTCTTTTATTGCTTATATTAGGCAGTGCAACTTTTTTATTTGCCGTCTTATATCTTTTCTAGTAAATAGAGAATGGAGTTTTTTTAGATTTAAATAAATTGATAAATCCGAATAGTTCTCAGTTTTGCAGTCTCTGACTGATATGCTATTTCTTCCTGTTTGCAGGGTTCCAGAGGATGCGAGGATGAAAAGGCTAATAAGCTATCAATTTCAAATTGTGATCAACAATTTAATGCAAGGGCTAAAAATCAAACACCAAGAGATTGCTGGATCACTCAGAATGATTCTAAATTTAGGGAATCTCCTTTAGTCTCTTCAAGGTCCTTGAAGAGGATGTCTCCCTACTGCTCGTCTATCATTGAAGTGCATAATGGACATGCCCAGAAAATAAGAGCAATTGATAAAGATGATAGGAGGCATAGAGTGGTTGCTTTCCCCACACTCGGAAAGGTAGATGCTGTTGCTTACCCAAGAGAAATTCTGGGTGAGAAATACATGCATGCATCCTTTAAAAATAGATTAAATGAATTTAATCAAATGGAGAAAGCCGAACAAAATAATCTTCTTGGCTGTTCTAGAGTTAGAAGCTCAGAATCTAATCATTGTGACAGTGATGCCTGTTCTGTTGGTAGTTGTAGTGTTAATGATCAAAATCCAAACAACTGTGCTAGTCATTTTATACCACTCTTTCGTCAAGTGTCTAATAACGTTTGTAGTGATGCAGAGTCTTGTTCTGATCCCATCGAGGTAAGAAATTGTCTGCTTCCTCCAAAAGAGGAAGTAGAAGCTAGTATCCATTGCTTAGAGTTGCGTGCTTATCGCTGCACTCTGGAAGCATTGTATGCATCTGGTCCCTTAAGTTGGGAACAAGAAGCTTTGTTGACAAATCTTCGTATTGCTCTCCATATATCAAATGATGAACATTTGATGGAGCTGAAGTACCTGATTTCTGCTAAAACTGGTACTCTTGCTAGATAATAGTTGTTAAAACTTTTATTTTTTGCATTTTTAGTAGGATTGAGTCCTTTTTTTTTTTCTGGTTCAACATTGTAATAAAGATAGCATTGTGAAATTGTGGGAATCTATATAATTCCTTATCAATTAATTTGTGTAGACAAATATTCGAGATATGAATGTATACCTTCCCACTTTGGATTTCTTTGCCCTATTGTGTTGTTTTGTTATTTCTACTGTAAAAGGCATATTTAGTGTCTTCTCACTGCATAAGAACTATTTTTGGGAGTCAAAAACATTGTGTATACCTTTTGCAGGTTGAAGAGGTTCATGCTGTAAAACCTTTTAAGGCATCCAACATCTAATCAGTCTGTAAAAGTTACATATTTTTATTTCAAATAGGTTTCTGCTTATACTGTAATGGAATTCATGGCCTGAAAACTACTTGTATTGAGCTTTGACTGGTAAATGACTATTTAACGTCAGTATTGAATCTATCTTAGTCAACTAACTAATGTGAGTTTGATTGCCTTCATGCACTTCTGGCAGCTGGTTAAGTTCCTTTGAGGATTTTATTCATCAATCTTCAATCCCTGCATTTCCAGGGCCACAGAAAATCATCATTTGCTTTCAAAGGCTTAAAGATAATGCCAGGGTTTGCCGTCTCTCTTGTGGCATAAACTACTGGGCAATACAGTCCATGGTATCATTATTCAATTCATGCAAATGTATTATTTAATTCTAGGTTCGCCAACATTTCTTTCTTCTTGAAGAAGAAATATAGCTGAACATCATATATTTTGTAGTTACATTTTGAAATGCAAGCATTTTTCTTTTTGTTTGGAATTTTAGTTAAATGGATGCGCGTCTGATTTGGATCCATGCTGTGTACATTCTTATATGCTAACTTGGTTACGTATCTGAAGATGATGGTGTTGAAGTGAATATTCATAATCTTTACAAAATTTAGAAACTTAATTTAATTGTGTCTATGTTTATCACATTTCTTTTCAGATTATATATTTCCAAATATAGAGGTATAAATTATATATATTCACTGTGAATCTGCATTATTTGGATCATAGCTAAGCAGTTGATGGATATATGCCATGAGTATTATTATGTTCATGTTTACAAACAGCAGTTGACTTTCCGAATTTGTCAATTTATTTGGTAAATTATAGAATTCTACATTGTTAAAATGCTTCTTGTCAAATGTTTGTATGTTTTTTTCAAGCCGGATGCAACTTCAAGATTATGCTTATTTTTCGTAGACTTTCTGGATACGAATATTTTCTGTAGGTTGAATTAAGAAATTGGGTATGAGTTGATGCTCATAAAGCAGTGTTTTACGGCTACACAGAAAGCTGTCGGACGACCCCTGGGAAAGTTTTAATCATTCGCCGAGCCTCTGCGTCTGCGTCTGCCTCTGCTTTCAGATAAGAGGATAATACAACGAAGTTAGTACTGAAGAAAGCTTATTGGAATCATTTTGTATTGCCGGGGAATTATTTTGGCAATTATAAAGCAATCACATTACAATGTAAAACTTTTAGGTCGGTTTGATTGCAAATGTGGAAAATGTGTGAAAAAAAAATATTTTATAAAGAATTGATTTGCCTAGAAATTATTTTATTGGCAATTGTAATTAATTGTGTTTGATTGATATAATTTTCCATGAAAAATGTTGAAAGTTTGGTTTCCGTTTGGCTTCATTTTTTATGGAAATTGTCCATTAAAGTGATTTTTTTTTTACCATTGGGTCTAGAATTTGTTCCTATTGTCAATTTTTTTTTTTTTTTTTAATCATATCGAATACTATTTGTTTGATTTTATTTTGCATGGAAATTATCAATAAAAGTGATAAATTTTTTTATCATTGTATTTAGATTTTTTTTCAATTGCCAAAAAAAAAAAAAAAGTCCAGAAATTTTTTTTCCTACAAAAACATCGAGAATTTATTTTTCTAAAAAATGTTGAACACTGTGAAAGTTGAAAAATGGAAATTTTTCATTTTTCATGGAAAATATGACAAATCAAACGAAGCATTATCAAATTTACTCTTTAGCTTCAAGTTCTATAGACATATTAGAATTTCCCATCGTTCAATTCGGTAATCAATTATGTAAAAGATTATGTACAACAACAATAATTCAGTATATATTAGTACCGTATTTTAATTGCATAAAAGGTACATTTATGCCTACAATTATTTTTGACTTTTTTCTTATGACAAATGTACATTGTAAATTACGAAACAAGCCAGCTAAATAATACAATTTTTACTTCAAGATGGATTAATACTTGGATATAAAAGTAATATAGAGCTTTGGCATGTTGTACTTATCAACACAATTGCCAAATGAAAACTTTTTTTTTTTTCCGTAATGCGCCAGTCAATATTACCAAACACATCGTGTGCTTGTTTGTTTCCCATTTTTTGTTTTAAGTAGAAGAAATTAGACTGTTGTTCTTTCAAAAAGTCAATTTTTTATTGTTTTCATTGACAAAAAAAAAAAAAAAAATTAAACTTTATTGTGCAATTTATTATTTCATTTCACTTTATCTATTCCGCCCCTTCTCTCCAAAAAAAACAAATAATGCTCATAGTACTTGTAAAAAAAGAGGATATAACTCACAAAATACGGAAATTAACTCCCTTGCAAAAATGAATTCTACTCCTAATAATAGTGCCCAAACATCTATTGTTTCATATTGTGAATGATTCCGAGTTCTCAAACACTAATAAACAGGTGATTATTTTAACCGTGATACCATTATTGAAATGACCTCCTTGTGCTCCTCCGATGACTTAAAAAAAGGGCGGGGAACTTTCTTCGTTTTTCCCTTCAGCGATTATAATTGTAATTGATAGGTGGAAATGGAAAATGACTTTTTATCTTGAGTTCCATTCTCTACATAGATTCTCACCTTGTCCAAGACTTTCATACATGTATCTTAGAAATGGATGAGGATGTATACCCTTATTCATCCCTAAAAATAAGTAGTGAATTTAGAAAATAATTTGAAGTTGTTAGGACACGTTGATGGTGGGTTGGGTGTGTGAGCGGTGACTTAGCCATGACTATGTTTTGAAGGTTCCGCCAAATGTAGTAGGGGTTGCTCGACCTTGACCAAGTTGGGATGTCCAAGCCTAAGCCCATTGGAGATGGTCTACACCGTATTTGGTGTAACTTATGGTGGTGTAGATCATTGGAGATAGTCTTAAACCAAAACTTATTCTAAATTATTTAATTAAAAATTATATTATTGTTATTATTAAAATCGTTAAATTAAAAAAAAATTATAGTTAATGAACTAAAATATTGCATAAAGTAATAAATAAAAAAAAAAAAACATTAAACATAATACCATAGTTCAAAAAATTACATTGAACGCACAAAAAAACTTACCTACAATGAAAATTACATTAAAAATATTGTACTTTAGTTTATGTTTTTAGGATATTTATATTGTTCTCGTGTCAATATATTCTTAACTTCTAATTATCAAATTCGTAACTTTTGACTTTTAAATGAATAAATCCATAATTATTACTTATTATTTGATTAGAATTAAAAAATAGATGTTAAATAAAAATAACTACTGCATTAAAAAAAATATTAATTAATTAATTAAAATCNTATTGTTATTATTAAAATCGTTAAATTAAAAAAAACTTATAGTTAATGAACTAAAATATTGCATAAAGTAATAATTAAAAAAAAAACATTAAACATAATACCATAGTTAAAAAAATTACATTGAACGCACAAAAAAACTTACCTACAATGAAAATTACATTAAAAATATTGTACTTTAGTTTATGTTTTTAGGATATTTATGTTGTTCTAGTGTCAATATATTCTTAACTTCTAATTATCAAATTCGTAACTTTTGACTTTTTAATGAATAAATCCATAATTATTACTTATTACTTGATTAGAATTAAAAAATAGATGTTAAATAAAAATAACTACTGCATTAAAAATAATATTAATTAATTAATTAAAATCAATTAATTCTATAAAAAAAGGATATAGATGGAACAAAAATTTGTTGTAAATAGGAAGAGATGCAAAATGGGGAATAGTGAAAAACTCCAAATTTGGTGTAATACTGTTCATTGCACGAAATTTACCTACCAATTGAAGTGCTTTTTACACAAAATTCGGCATAACAATTGGAGATGACCTAATGGAGGAGCTCGAGGGATGATATGTTATAATACTAGATATGGATAAGATCTGTCCCATATTCGATCCAATCCGATAAGAATAATTATCTGATCTAATAATTTTAACAGATATTTGATTGTTAAATCTATATTTAATTTGCTATATTATCGAATTTTCGATCCGATAATCCAATCTGAAATTGAAAAAAGAAAAAATTGCAGCCACGATACCAAACATTTCACTTTTATGTTATCCAAACCTTTCATTTGTGCCACCAGATATACCAAACCTTTAAAAATATTGTAACTAGAGTCCAAATGGATGAAATCTATTCATTTAACCGTTAGTTGACCATTTAACAAAAAATTTGACATCTTTTGACTAATTTATAAGTGGTAAAATGATACTTTTATATTATTTTACATAAAATAATATTATAGTAATTGGTTATTTAATATGTATTAAATAAATATATCACTAATAATTCATCCCACCCACCTTACCCCCTCTCATTAAAAACTGTGAACTCTCCCTCCCTCTCCTATCTCTTCTAGCGGAAAACCAACACCTTTTACCACCGCCACAAACAAACCAACGCAACTGCGCACAAGATTGCCACACGCGGTACAGTCGCATGTAAGACCACCCTGTGCAACACCTAGCTATGCATAGGACCAATAATCTGATCCAACTTGGTGATGGATTTTGGCATTTTTGGGGGGGGTGAGGGTGTGGGCTTTGGCATTGGTAGTGGAGATATTTTTGGAGTGGTGGGTTTTGGCGTTGGTGGTGGTTTCAGTTCAGGTGTCGGAATGATGACGGTGGAGTTGATTTATGACTTGGTTCTTGAGGTTTTGGTGTTGATGGTATATGCAGAGTTTTCACATATGGTAGAATTAGCCTTGCCCTTGGTGGTACCACTAGCTTTGGCCTCGGTTTACTTTGGGGAAAATTTTACTGATGAAAACGGTGAGAAATTGTATAATGTATTGTTGAAGTATACTTTAGGTGGCTCTTTGGCTGATAAAGTGAAGAATTGTTGGCTCCCCCACTACCACTTTTTTAGGTTTTGATTTCTTCAAAACTAATATTGCACCAACTAATATTGCACTATGAAGATGCAAATGGATGACTGGTCGGTGTTGATCGGAGGAGATGGTGTGGTGTCGGCATTGACTGAATCTCTGGAAATGTGTTTTTGGGCGAGGCGGGTTCTTCATTTTTTTTTTCGTTTTTCTTTTTTAATTTTTTATTTAATTACTATAATATTCTTTGATGTAGAATAATATAAAAATACCATTTTACCCCTTCTAAATTAGTCAACATAGGTCAACTTTTTTTTAAATGGTCAACTAACGGTCAAATGGATGGATTCCATCCATTTGGACTCTAGCTCAGTGGTGGAGCCAGCTCGTCGAAGTAGGTGGGTCTCAGAGTTGAAGGGGATGAGCCCTACAGGGGCTGCCCCCGAATTTTTTTTTGAAACATTATCTGTTAAAATGAGGAAAGTTGATACTTTGTGATGGAGAAAGGAAACAAAGGAATATAAATTAATGTACATTAGTTGAAGACTTAAAAGATAGTAATGCCTTCATGGTGATATGTGGATAATCGACAATTATTTAATGAGCGCTTACAATTTTACTGGTTACAAAATTAGAAGTTAAGATTTAGGTATATATGCATAATGCATTTAAATTTTTATAGTTAAAGAATCCGAAATTTTAGCATTCTCATTCAGTTAATATCTCTGTAAGCGGGTTTAAAGTATTGTCTTCCCCGACAATAAAATGTCTCTCACACAGACACCCCAACACTTAAAGAACTTGAAATCTCAGTACTCCAAAAAAAATACATATTCTGAAATCTCATGAAAGTTGAGGACAAAATGATAAATACAAAAAATTTAAAAAGAATTTGTCAAAAAATTGAGGGAGGGAGGGTTGACCGACCCCCAACCTCTGCCCCTGGCTACAACATTTTTAAAAGTGTGGTACCTCTGGTAATATAAATGAAAGGTTTGGACAAAGTTTGTATAAATGTGGTTTGGTGCCGTGACTACAATTTTCACTTTAAAATATTACATTATAATGCAATATGATAGAAATATTTTAACATTTTAGTCGATAATAATTGGTGTAATATCTACAATTATAACACATTATTCGTTCTATCCATAAAGATAGGGTACATTAATTAATTGATTATAGTTATATGATATAAAACAACTAATCAAAAAATGAATATAAATATCAAATACAATATTACATTCTATAATTTTTTGTGAATCATCCAGGTACCATCAAAATATTGACGAAACACGCATACTATGCAACCAATTTTTAGGGCAAATCACCGCATCAACTATATTTGTCAAATTTATAAAGGAATCAAGAATCTGACCACTCATAGGAAATCCAGACGCAGAAACAATTGTTGATATTTAAATAACTAACACATCTTTGACAATTTGAAGGGACCAATCTTATGTTTATTTGCATTCAATTTTCATCAAATTAATATGTTTAAAAGTTCATTGGTCAAATCTTTAAAATGAGCATTTAAGTAATCCACCAAATCATTCTAATAATTAATAGTAAAATCTAAAAATAAGTTAAAATGTAACTAATTAATTGAGTGGTATGACCAGAAATTGAGACGCAAATAAACAAAAATTGTTGTTATGTACAAAATTAAGGGAGTCGACACAAATTAGAACAAAACAACATGACTATCAATAAAAAATATCAAATAATTATTAACATATAAGAAAAAATGGATAAACTCACTTGAAAATTTAGCCAAAATCTGAGAAAATTATTAATAAAAGAAAAAGAAATGTGTAAGTTTGAATAAAATTTCGATTTAATTGTTTATTCAATTGTAATGGACGGTCGATAGATATGGCTCAGCATGAGTTTTTTACCACTTCACTTAATTTGAGGATTTTGCATTCATAATTGCAATGACTAATGTATTATTTGGGTATGATTTAATTAATTAATTGTGATGAATAATTATCTATTTAGGTATTGATTAATCGGATTGTGTCTAACATAAACCATTTGCAAAGATTAAAACTAACCCAAATCACTTCAAAGCAGTTTGGTTCAGTTCAAAACCAGAATGTTGACGGATCCACGTGGATTCAAACCAACGGTTTGAGAAAAAGCGATTTTGATTTGATTTGACGGTTTCGTTATTCAACCCTAGAAATCATACATTTTTTAGGTTATGTATTATTTATTGGTCATAAGTTATTTATTTTATTGTTCACAATTATCCAATAATCGGTCATAACCGCTTTTCATCTTACCCATTCGCCTTACCACTAACAGCACCACAAAAAAACACTGATGTCACTTCTCCTCCACCACAGCAGTAACACCACCCCCACAACCACCTCCAAAAGTAACACACAAAATCATGACCACAACCCATCACCATCCACCTCCAACACACCTCCTGCTAAGTGTATTTTGTATACTTATTGGACATTTAAATTCGAGTATTTATTAGTTATTTTGATGAATTGTGGCTAACTATATGTGTATTATTCTTGTTAGGTACAAATCAACATAAATGATGGAATTAGAGAAAACGGTGAAAAATGAGTTCAATTGTAAGAGATCCAAAATTTAGGAACTAATATATAAATACTCAAGAGTTGTGTCGGACCTCAAAATGAGATTCGAGATGTGCTAGGGGTCAATTTGATTAGAAAAGAAGTCAAATGGTGAAATATAATCAAATTATTATCACACATCAATTTCAAGTAGAAAATTTATGCTCTAGATTTTCAATCTCAAATTGAGATCCATTTTTGGTATAACAAACGTTCGAATTGAAAAAAAAATGATATTTTTAGAATAATTATAGCCATTTGAGTTGACTTTCCAACGCACTTGAATCGCCTTAATCGGATATTGGGAAAGAAAGTTATAAAAGAATTATTGATGATTGCTCATAGACGAAACCATATATGAGTTAGTGTTTGTACTAGGTGCGCGGCCGACCTCTTACCCATGCTCGAACCCATTTTTGCTCTTCAAGGCGTGCACCTCACGTATAACTAGCCACGCCCCTAGAAGGAATTCGGGGGGAAAATATTTTGTTTTCTTTTCTTGACTCGACAAATTATGGTATGATATATTATGCATCCTTTATGACCTAAAAGAGGTCTAGAACCTAAGAAACCAAGTTTTTATCATTGAAGAAGTCTAACAAGAGGCAAACAAGAGTTATACAACAATAATTGAAGATTCAAGGTTCATATTGAAGTCAAATGTTAAAGAAATTAAATTTTCAAGATCTTCTTCTAATTATTTCATACGGGTGATGTCTTTTTAATGTCTTTTGTATAATTTCAATATCATCATGTTAAACTAAACTTCTTATGTATTGGATGAATGGAGAAATCTATCAATTGTCGTTTTTAATCAAAGATTAAGTATTTTAATGAATTATTGTGTTCTTGATCACTTATGCATGCTTATTTCGTTGTTTGGATGCTTGATCATTATTTAGACAATTAATTACTTATTATAGTGTTGGGATACTCACAATAGATTAGAATATTGCATATTTGACACATGGACAATATGTGTTATGAGTAACATTTATGGTGTGTGATCGTGTGTGCTAATCTTGTGATTGAATGCTTTCTTTGTATATGAATTTGGATTAAGAATATGGTTGGGTCGTGCTAAGGATATGTTTAATATATCTTGAAAAAGAATATTAGATATTAATGGATTATCGATTGTCATGAACACTTAAACAATAACTTATTTAGGTCGAGAACTCGAAATAGAAATCAATAGGTGAATTTTGAAATCAAATACATTTATCTCATTATTTTATAAAAACAATCATTTACATTATTTAGGTGCTTGCATAGTGACATACGTAAGATTTGGATGATCTCAACCTCCATTGTCTAATTCTGAGATTGAGAAAACTTTTGGGTTGCAAAAAAGAGAATAGTGAAAACTCAGAAAAGCAAGGCCCTTATCTTTCAGGCATGCTTATGCACAATAACAGGCCCCAGTCCAGCTACTCTGATTCCGCCACCAGCTATAGGTCGTGATGGCAAAAAAACCCATCCCGCCCTGCCCCGACGCTATCCCACCCCGACGAGTTGGTAGAGCAGGGAGGGGTGGGGGCGCCCCGAAGCGCCCCGAATCCTTCCGGTGAAAAATAAAAAAAAATTAACGGGGCAAGCCCGCGCCTCGAACCCGCCCTGCCCCATCTAAGATGAGGCGGGGCGGGGTGGGGTGGAGGAGTGGTGGGGAAACCCGCCCCATTGCCATCTCTAGCTATAGGGCCCTTATTAATTTGATTCGACTCTTTTTCACCATATTCTCTTCAGTCTCCACTATGGTGGAACACAAGGCGATTAGGGCTCTATAGCAGGATATATAGACTCTATATCTTGATGTCGCTACCATCTAAACCAATCAGTAACTTATTGAGCTGGCTAAGTCTTAATCAGGATCACATCAGCGAAAGTAAGACCAGGACACCAGGTAATTGGATAGATGCATTGACCAACTTAACGACATTCATGCATAATATTGATGGCAAAAGTTGTCCTTCATGGAAGCTGCCCTTACTGGATCATAATCTGACTGTTGAATGATGAAACTAACTCGAATCTTCATTCATTCTTTTATACTTTGTAAATGACTCAACTAATTGCCAACTCCCTTTTTACCCATCTTTGGCTCCTTTTTAGTTAGCTGGAGGTCAATTAGGCCCTTTCACAATAGGCCCCTTAGTTCAATTCCAGCCTCCACCACCTCGATTCACATCGGATGAGTCCCTAGATCTCTCTTGTACTTTATTTTCTATATTTTATCTATATATTGAGACGTTGAGGGTACTATCTAGTTTAAGTGTGGGGTAGAAAATATCGAGCTATGTTAATTACTTTTTAGTATATTACCATGTGTGTTTGTGTGATTGAACATGTTGTGCATTTCTAATATTTAAATTCACAATAGGGATATTTCAGGTCGGGTGTAGAGATATATTTGGGTTTGCTTGGAAGAGATAGACAATATAAAATTAATGATTGGAAGAGATATTTTTCCATGCAAATCTCCTCCATCAGGGCATTTCACTCGCTAATCCTGCCCGTATTCCCGCTTAAGGCGAGGGTGGGATGGTGCGAGGATGCACACCATCCTTTTTGAAAGCCATGTTTCAATTTTTATTTTTAACGATTTTTTTATTTTTTCAAATATAAAGGGGATTGTTGGGATGAGGACCATGGTCTCCGTCCCCCTCTACGGGCTGATTTTCAAGCCCATTTCCACATTGCAAGCCTGATTAAGCGGAGAACTCCCATCCTGTACGAGGCGAGTCTTGCATAAATCGAATCTGGCGGAAATATTTGCTATTTCTACAAGGGAAAAATTCATGGGTCAATGATTATCTTTCACGAAATAAAAAATCGGGCATCAATGTTTAAATTTATAAAACTC
>CAIGRH010028574.1:0-19736 GCA_903798295.1 Fraxinus nigra | reverse complement strand
AATATATGTTCAATTATTCTCAAAAGAGATTGTTGAATAAGTTAGAAATTTTGATTTTTCAACCAATTCGTCGTGTTATCAAATTGTGAAATATGGGTTAAAAGGGAATTTTGCTTGATGATTCAGGATCCTGGTGCCTTTTTTTATATATTAATTTCATTCAAATATTTTGCATTGAAATATCATTTTTTGTATTTAAGTCATTATTTTAGTTTAATTCGCATGCTAGTTTTAGTTTAATTATAGAAATTGAAAAAGTCATCTCAAATTTAATAAATTCGGTTAAGGTTGTGATAATAAAAATCAAGTTAAATCAATCCTCGTGGAAACGATAGTTGAGATTTTAGGATTTTTACTTTATTACTCATCAACGAATCGTGCATTTACGTTAATTTAAAATCGAAACGTAATTTCGTGAAGATGACATTTTCTTATGCCTTAGCTTAGCCAAGCACGCTCATAAACCTAGCCGCCTGGCTTTATCTTTCTCCTATATATACTGTATGATACATTGTTATGAAACCCTAATCCTGAGAGCGCAGTTCAATAATGACGGATAAAATGGAGCTGCCCAAGTCGTGAGCGGTCTCGACTCTCGATCCATTCCTGACCCCAACAGAGGTTATCCGCTCCAAACCACAACCAGTTCTCCTTCCAATGCAAAAGCAAACCCACTTTAGTTCAGGTTGTTTCTTTTTTTTTTTCTTTATTATACGGCAACTAGATTATACCATTACCTAAACAGCAGGATTAAGATAAAGGCTTACTGATTTCTGGGTAAATTTTATCAAATTCCTATTAATTAGACTTTTATATTGGTGTCGAAATGCTTCATTCCTTCTTCCTTTTTCCTCTGTTTAAGTTCTCTGCTTTTTAATTTATTGGTATTTAGACATCATTACGCATTTATTAAGGGCCTCGATGTAGATTTTTTAGAATAATTTTGTGAAAATTGATATTTTTGGTGAATGTGTGGTTATTTACTAAGGAAAAAGTTATGGAGTGGGTGATTAATTAGTAAGGAAAAAGTTGTGTGCTATTTTATCGGGAGGATGTGGGGTTTAAAATGAAAAATGAGTTTTAAAATATCTGTATAAAACAGGAGCTTAATAAGTTTGCTTATTGAAATCTTTATTACTGTTATAAAAATGCTGTTGACCGCAAAGTTAATTAAAATCTAAGTCAAGTATTAATTTTAACTACATATTTTATGGGTTCCAATACTTTTCAATCACACATTTCGGCAACTTTTATCAAAATCTATTAAAAATTTGATTTTTATCAAACGAGGAGCTTCAATCTATGCCACTCTCTCTACATTGACGTTTCCTCAGGACATACTACCCCACTTCGTCACTTGGCTCTGTGGTTAAACTGGTTTTCAAATAATGCGGCTTAGTTTTGGACTTGGTTATGGGAATTACATGCTGTCCACTTTAACTTTGTCTAGTGAGAAAGTTCAACTGCTCGTCCGAGTCTCAGGTTTTGAGAGTATGGTGTCTGGGCAGGTTCTTCTATCTGGTTTGAGATGTCCAGTCTCGTTGTATGTCGTGTCTGGTTAGGTGAGACACTGGTCGACTGATTGCCCATTGGCTGTTAGTTGTCTTGCCCTAGTATAGCTCTTCAGTCCTTTTTTTGGTGGCTAAGTCAGTGCATAGGTTGCTACGGTGGAGAGTTGGTCAGTCAACTTCCATGTCTAATCTGTCTTCCGCATCAGCTGCCTCACTTGTCCTCTACAAATGTGCACAATTTGACATTAGAGGTTTATAATTGTTATGCTAGCTTCTGCATTTAAAAAGTACTTGAGTGTTAGGATGAAATGTTATTTTGTTTGTTTGGCATTTATTAGTTAACACGAGGATTTAGTACATTACCTCAATGAGGTAGTGCAATTAAAAATTGGTTGCTATGATGAGATACAGTATTAATTGAAAGCTCACTGTGCTTGATGTAATATCGACGGTGTCGATCCTGATGGTTGGTTACCTGTGCAACCTGCAGTTTCTAATATCATTGGTATTCCAGTATTCTGTCGTAGAAGTTACTGGGTAGAAATTTGGGTAATTTTACTACAAGCTAATATCTAATAGTCACTATGAACACTCATTTATGACTTATTGTGTCTCTGTAATTTGATAATTTCCAACATCATAATATCCTTTACTATTTTCTGCTAAGAGTTAATCAACATGTATCTTCATGTCAATTTCAAGTTCTTTTGCTTGCTAATTTTCCAACTTATTTCTATTTCTTTGATCTTTCCTTGTCTTTCACGTCTTTGTCATATATTTGTTCTAGTTTATATAAATAAGCAAGTTGAACTTGGCTGCCATGATGAATATCTCAGTACATTGAACGCATTAATAATGCTTGATGAAACGTCGACTATGATGTCGATCCTGAGCGGTTACCTGAGCAGCCTTGTGATATTAGATGACCTTTGTGCATCCTCTTCCCGTATTCTATTCTCTGTGTCCTCGCAATATTTTTATTGTTACTGCATATATAATGCTAAAGATTTTAACCTCGCTGTGCTTCCTCATTTCGTTAAAATTGATCTACTAGTTTATGGGAACAGACATGTTTGCACAAGCTACCAATGTGCACTTGTTCCTTTTTCAAGTCTTCTTCATACTTTGGAACGTGTGACTCAACTTTATTTGTATTCGTTTATGTTATTTGATACTTATCTTATAAATGTTATTAATTTTTCTCAAGTTACGGGATGAATTGGCAATTTGATTTGTGGAAACAAATTGTGGATATTTGACCGATAATATTTCCAGAACTGGTACCTGCCGTCTTGCACACGAGCATTTGATTGGGAAAAACACTTTTAAGTGACGGAATTGGACGGAGTTATTCAATTAAACGAGTCGTCACCCCCTTGGATAAAATTAAGTACAATTACCTAATTGACATTAAAGTGAAAATGTAGTTATCATAAATGGAGTTTGCCCATAGAGCTTTAGGCTTTGATTGCTTTCTTGGCTCTCCTTGAAAGCCATTTATTCGATGTCTGGGTGAATATGATTGTCTTCTTCGTAGCGTACTTGATTTTCAGGAAAAAAGTAATTGCTAGCTTTTTGAATGAATGCGCTCTTGGCCAGTAGGAAGAGGGGATGATTTATATTTGGATTGTTGGTGTGTACACACAAGGCTGGAGTTAGAATTTTAGAGTTTAGGGACAAATTTCATAAAATTTTAATTATGAAGGCAACATTCAAAACAATTAAGGATTTCTTTGAAAATCTTGTGCAAATGTTGAGCAAAATTTTAGATTTAAGATTTAGTGGGTGTTTGGTGGGAATTAAAATTAGATTTTTATTAAATTGTGATAGAAGTTTTTGAAATGTGTGGTTGAAAAGTTTTGGGACTTATGAAAGAT
Source organism: Fraxinus nigra (assembly GCA_903798295.1). Taxonomy (NCBI): domain Eukaryota; kingdom Viridiplantae; phylum Streptophyta; class Magnoliopsida; order Lamiales; family Oleaceae; genus Fraxinus; species Fraxinus nigra. The sequence goes on along the minus strand of CAIGRH010028574.1, from coordinate 16,348 downwards.
ATGGTTAATATTGATTGTTTGACTTTGACTTAGATTAAAATTTGATTTTAATCAGAAACAAACAAGGCTTTAGTGTGTGGGCTGGTGACCCTATTACACCATCAATCTCTCTCTCCCTCTCTCTTTCATTTTGCATTTTTACTAATGACTTTATGTGTTACAATTTTATTTTATATTAGGCATACCTGCTCTTAAAAGAGTTTTAAAACAACCGTATTCTTTGGAAAAAAAAGAAAGAAAGAAAGATGCCTCCATTGTCGAAGAGGGAGATGGTCATTTTTTTTTTAATTGGTAAATGTAAATCATATTGATTAAAAATCTTGTACAAGTACATCGGGAATTCTTGGACAATCAAAGATCATGTAAGCATACAAAAATACTGGTATACCTGGGCAAACATAATGAAAAGATGTACAAGCGATTAGATCTAACGATCTAATGCCATAAACTCAAAATATAACAAAACATGCGGATACAAAGAAAACATAATTTTGTATACGTGAGTTTCGATTTGTCTAACAATGCCATCAACTATACCCATAAAGATCAGTCTAATTTTCTTGTGCTAGACACTCATAATGATACAAACCATGAGGATACAAAGAAAACATAATTTTGTATACGTGTGTTTCGATTTGTCTAACAATGCCATCAACTTGTGGCCTTAGATCCTAAGTGGTAAACGGTAGTATTAAGTGCAACTCGCTTTGTCTTACTTTGCCAAGATGTGCATCGAGCCTCCTTTTTAATGTAGACATGAAGCGTCTAATGTCAAGCTACACATGAAACCATTTACCAAATGGAAGCACTAAATGAACGTGAAGAAAATGTGTTGCACCATTTCATTCATTGCACCACAAAAACGTCAATCCTAATCAATTTCTAGGTGCACAAGTTTATCTTTAGTAAGCAACTTTGACTTTGTTCCAAGCCACAAAATAAAAGCATGCTTTGGTGTGACGTAGTTGTTTCAAATAGATGTTTTGTCCCTTCGGTCGGAAAAAATCATATGCAACCCCTATATTGAATCTGCTCGAAACAGCGACTCCTCCAGCCTTTGTGCACCAGCCTGTGTGCGTTGAGGTTGCCTATTAGACTATCTTCGTGTGCCGACTGTCCATTTCCATGTGGCTGTTTCGGTTGTGCAATCAGTCCACGTAATTCCAACATCTTTTTGATTGGTGGTGAGTCATCTTTCTTAGCCATGTACTCCCAAACATTCGTTCCACGCAAGAAAAACTTGTTAACCTACTTCACCCATAGAGTGTCGTTCTTGCTGTGAATGTTCCAAAGGGTTTTAGCAAGTAGTGCTAAGTTTCATATCTCTAAATCCAAGTCCACCAACAAGTTTCGGCAAATGAACACTATTCAAAGTAACCAATGGCTTCTTAGATCCCCAAAGGAAGTTACGACAAATAGTAACAATCTTTGAAACAATCGTAGCCGGAATAGGTAGAATGGAAAGCCAAGAGCATTCAACACCTCGAAGGACGGTTCTCATAAGCTCCGCTCTCCCCGCATAAGACTAGGAAGTCTTGGACCATTTTCCAATGAGGCCTGAGATGTTGCACTAGTCTATCTAATTTATGCAATGACTAGCTTATATCATTTTCATTGAACGAAGATAGTTCATCCAGTTTTTTGCTAATTTTTTAAATATTCGAGAAAAGGTTAGTTGTGTTACTGCATTCAACAAGAATTAGAATAATTAAAGTTATATCATATTTGTTAAATATTTCTTTTGCATTTTTACAGTGCATGGGTGAGAATTCTTCGCTATCTCAAGTATGTATCGTGATGAAAAATGCGTTCAAAATTGTTTTTCATAGTGTAACAGTAATCTTTTTACTAGCTGTAGTTTTTGATTCCCATAATAAATTACGCGGGGGCTAAATATTGTTTCTAGTTACTCTAGAATAATTTAATTTTTACCTTCGATACAAATATATTTTCAAAGAAGAATTATAGAATTGTATAATTTTTTACTTTGGTTCAAATTATATAACATTTCCCTAGTTCAAAATGTATGATATCTCAGAGTTCTAGAAGCGGTCAATTCAATGGCAACCATTGAACGCTAATGTGCACTTATTATTATTATTTTTTTCAATTCTTTTAAATTAAAACTTAAAAGTTGATTTACATTTAAAATTTATCTTCTTTGTTAGAAATTTCTGAAAAAATGTATAAAGTTCTTATAAATTTGTTTTTGATGTTCGATAGGTATTATTTTTAATTATTAAATGATTTTTTAATTGATTAAAAATTAAAATAAGAAAACATCTTTTTATGCTTGTGTCTTGTCTAAGTAAGCCTAACTTAGCCTGTAGTTTGACATCCACGCATTATACATTTTAGAATACTAGTGATATTAATATGCTTCGATCACCAACATGGGATGAAACATTAGTAGTGGCTAACTTCTTCAATAACTTCAATGATGGAATGTATGGTGGTATCAATATATGCTATTTTTCAACATATCTCGAGACTCGTTCATAGCATCTGCAATTTTATCAATGCTTACAAACATTATAGACAAACTATTCATTCATGTACTAATTTAACTTCGTCTACCTATAGGGATGGCAAAAAAACTCAGGTGGCTGGGGTTCGGATTGGCTCAGAAAAAGGGGCTAAATAAATGATACAGCCTATGTTTGGCATCTTTTTTTTTTTTCAAACATTCATTTTTTCAAAACTTAACTTCAGCTATATATTCTTTCATAAAATAATTTTACACGTATAAATAAATAAAAAATTCTTTATTTTTTAATCATACATCCTAAAAAATCACAATTTAAAAATATATTACCTTGCAAAAATAGGCTCAATCAAGGGCACAGTATAATTCGAAAAATGAAAATAAACGTCATGGTAAAGGGTGAACCGCAACTTTGACAGCCCCCCACCTGCGCTACCCTGGGCCTTGGTGAAGGAGGTAAATCGCAGGTTATGCCTTCAAGGGTATAGGGTGGAATACTGTTTGTACACTTGCACTTACCCAATGACCAAATCCATATTTCATGATTCGAATATTTGACGCGGCAGCCTCAAGTAAAATTAGAGTTTTTTCACATTCTTCTTTTACTACTTGGAGATGTGCCCTCGAGGCAAATAAACGACAGAGTAGGTTTGCCGCGTGATGGCAACAGGTTTAGAATCTTGCAAGGCACATCACATGGGACAGTCGCCTTCCTTGCTCCTATTCAGTAGAAAGTTATAGCCACGCGTTAATCAAAAATTGATTCTCAATTAAACAAGTAACAGTGATAATAATACAAAGAATTAGGCGCCCCTCCAATAGGGGGCCGCCATTTGGCCATTAGGTAAATCATTATGTAAAACTTTAGGTACATCTAGATTAATTCTACGCATATAATCCGATTGCAATTTAAGTTCATATTTTATACAAATTTTTTTAAATTTATTTTCAATCCTATTTTTTTTTTCAATAAAATAACTTTACGTATGAATATATTATTTTCCTACTTTCTTTAATCAACATTCTTCAAAAATTAACTTTTCAGAAAATTTATTCTAAAAAGTTTGATATCTAACATGTATTAAGTTTCATTTATCATATTACATGAGCACGATTGTACTACATGTACATAATAGTTTATATACACATGATGTGGTGAGATATGATTGAGTTACAATTTCTTCAATCAAATAAAAAAAAAAATCCTCTCTCTCTTTTTGACACATATCTGAATGTAAACTATTATGTAACTTCATTATGTACGAGTATCATTATTCTACATGAGTCTTGTTGGTAAGAATTAAAATCAAGATTTTAATCTAAGCTTCCGTTTGACAATCATTATATATATTGGAAAATGAGTTTTAGTATAGTTACTTTTGGAAGAATTTGTGATTAAATAGTAAAAAAAAATTAGATTTACATGTGAGAACGTGTGATTGAAAATGAGTTTGAGAAAAAAAAAAGATTCATGGAAGAATGTATAGTTGTCAAGTAAGGACAAAATTAAAGTTAATAATTAATCTTAATCACATATTTTATTAGAACAACGACTTTTGAATCACACATTGAAATCTAGTAAAAATTTGAATTTAATTCTCACCAAATCTGACTCAATAAAAATATTATTAAACTACGAAGAGATGGATTTTAACAAAGAACTAGAACTTGATAGAAATAATGTCAGGCATATATGAACATGAAAGGATTGTGCTAGAACCAATGTTTGCATAAATAAATATGCTATTCTTAGTCCCCGAAATTAGAATTAGTTTTTTAGTAAATTTTGATAAAAATTGAAGAAATATGTGATTGAAAAGTTATAGATCACATAAAATGTGTATTTAAAATTAATAGTTAACTTTAATTTAGATTAAAATATTACTATATATGGACATAATATTTTACACTCTTAAATGTATAAAGGGATATTTTTAAAAATGTCCACTTTTATGGATGTTAATTGAAAAATGTCATTTTCTATAATTCTTGCAAAAATAGCCAAAGTTGATACCAAATTATCTATTTTACCCTTAATGAATTGATTACTCAATCTTAATTTATTTTTTCAATTTGACACATATTTCGAGAAGAGCAAGTGACTTCAATGAGAAACCACCATACTTGTAACTATTATCAAGGTGAGTTTATTTGCTTACATTTTTAATTAGATATTTACCAATTATTGTAGGAAAATTGAAGAAACAAAGAAGCAACTTTGAATGCTTAATTTGATTTCAGGTCAACAAATTTAAACTCGTCCAAATTTGAAGTTGATTCGACTTTCATTATTTCTTGGTAGAATGTATCTTTCTTTGAAATCTTATTTTTATTGATAAATTTAGGGTTTAGTAGTTGTTGTTATATATTNATTGATTACTCAATCTTAATTTATTTTTTCAATTTGACACATATTTCGAGAAGAGCAAGTGACTTCAATGAGAAACCACCATACTTGTAACTATTATCAAGGTGAGTTTATTTGCTTACATTTTTAATTAGATATTTACCAATTATTGTAGGAAAATTGAAGAAACAAAGAAGCAACTTTGAATGCTTAATTTGATTTCAGGTCAACAAATTTAAACTCGTCCAAATTTGAAGTTGATTCGACTTTCATTATTTCTTGGTAGAATGTATCTTTCTTTGAAATCTTATTTTTATTGATAAATTTAGGGTTTAGTAGTTGTTGTTATATATTTGATTTCATTGAATTAGATTATCCAAACAAGTAGTAGATATTTGTTGTAACACCATTCTTCAATCACTTAGGTGGATAATAATTTCAGGTACTTATATATTGAGAATGTCATTAATGGTGGAATTAATTTTTTTCAAAAATGGTGGTTGAAGTTGAAGAAAATGATAGATGCATATGTTGAAGTGAATCTCGCCATATCATTCTCGACATTTTATAAACATCGAGACTGATAGTTTAAATGTAGTTCTCGAATTTTCAAATGTCGAGAATAACATTAAACGCTAAACAAACTTAGGGAACATTTTGTGTACAATGTTTCACGTATTGCATGCGGCTAACATCTTCATTTTCGATATTCGTTATTAGCTGATAATTTTGTTATGGCATGCAGATATGTGAGATGTTATGAGATTCATTATCTTGTACGGTGGTACATTTCTCAACATATACGACACATAGAAGTGGTTAAGAGATCGAACTACATCAATTGTTATTCGATGTGATATTAGATATGAAGAGCTTGTACACACATTATTCAAGAAATTGAATATTGANCAAATGTCGAGAATAACATTAAACGCTAAACAAACTTAGGGAACATTTTGTGTACAATGTTTCACGTATTGCATGCGGCTAACATCTTCATTTTCGATATTCGTTATTAGCTGATAATTTTGTTATGGCATGCAGATATGTGAGATGTTATGAGATTCATTATCTTGTACGGTGGTACATTTCTCAACATATACGACACATAGAAGTGGTTAAGAGATCGAACTACATCAATTGTTATTCGATGTGATATTAGAAATGAAGAGCTAGTACACACATTATTCAAGAAATTGAATATTGCCAGAATGAAGTTTCGACTTCAATTGAAATTTAAAGTTCCGAACATGAATATACCCCCTGCTGATGTAGCCGACAATGAGGATTTGTAATGGTACATTTCTGTTCACACACAAGCAACCTTGTGTGTAATTACATGTCAATATGATATTGGAGAGCACGAAGTGCGTGTTTGAGTTTGACAGTTTCTCACCAATAGAAGATGTATTGTGTGGATGTGACGAAGTGGGTGTAAGTGAAATACAAAAGTCACAAATGATTCATAATACAGATGTAAGTTTGGACGAAAGGAATTCGTATATTGGAAATGAAATTCCGTCGATGGATGAAGAGGACATTGAGGAGAATCAGATCTTCTTTAGTAAGAAACAGCTACACACAAGGCTTCGACTGAAGGTTTTNTTCTGTTCACACACAAGCAACCTTGTGTGTAATTACATGTCAATATGATATTGGAGAGCACGAAGTGCGTGTTTGAGTTTGACAGTTTCTCACCAATAGAAGATGTATTGTGTGGATGTGACGAAGTGGGTGTAAGTGAAATACAAAAGTCACAAATGATTCATAATACAGATGTAAGTTTGGACGAAAGGAATTCGTATATTGGAAATGAAATTCAGTCGATGGATGAAGAGGACATTGAGGAGAATCAGATCTTCTTTAGTAAGAAACAGCTACACACAAGGCTTCGACTGAAGGTTTTGAAAGAGAAGTTTCATTTCAAGGTTAAAAAGTCGAATCCTAGATCTCTTACCGTGTATTGTGTCGATACCACGTGCCATTGGCTAGTGCAAGCTTCTAAGATAAAAACTTCAGACATATTTAAGATTCGAAAGTACATACTTGAGCACACATGTTCTTTAGAAGTTCAGCGGAATGCACAGATTCATGCAACGAGTGTACTAATTGGGCATCACATAATGCAATGATTGAATGATGCAAACCAACCATATGTTCATGCCGATAATATCGGCAATATGGAATGTAAGTTCGGTGTACGAATTAGCTACAATAAAGCGTGGCGGGGTAAGAAGAAGGGCCTTCAAATTCTTCGTGGTTCACATGAAGAAAGTTTTCAGAAATTACCGTCATACTGTTACATGTTAACTGATAGAAACCCAGGAACCATCGCACACATTGATTTCGATATCAACAATGGGTTCTTATAATTCTTCTTAGCATTCGAGCTGAGTATATGTGGTTTTCGAGAGTACATGAGTCTGGTAATTTGTGTTGATGTGAATCATTTGAAGGGCAAGTATAAGGGAACACTACTAGTAGCTGCAGTACAAGATGCCAACATGCAAATATATCATATTGCTTGGGGGATTGTCGATGGGAAAATAAATGCATCATGGTATTGGTTCTTCACGAAGTTGAAAGATATCATTAAGGACTCAAATCAGCTAGTGTTTATGTCAGACAGGAAGAAGAGCATTAAGTGGGCCATTACGAGGTTATTCCCACTTTCTCATCACGGTGCTTGCATATGGCATATCGAGAAAAACCTTATTACTAGGTATAGTAGTAGTAATGTCATTTTTTGGTTCAAGCGTACATCGCTAGCATACCGTCTTTAGAAATTCGAGTAGTTCATAACACAGATTAGAACTATTTGATCAGCGGTGGCTTCTTATTTGGAACGTGATGATTTCTCCACCTGGTCATGGGCAAATTTCGTTGGCAATCGGTACAATGTCATGACTAATAACAGTGCAGAGTCACTAAACGCAGTCCTCAGACAACAACGAAGTTTCCCTATAACATCGTTAGTCGAAAACATTACGTCGCCAATGCAACAATGGTTCTTCGAGAGGAAAAATGCATCTACCAATTGTTATAGTGGCTTGACACCAAAAATAGAGGAAGAATTGAGAATATCGTTTAACGCCGGTGCAACCATACAAGTATGAAAGTTGGATGAATTCGTTTTCGAGGTTGGTGTAGGTGCAAAAATGTATAATGTCGACCTTATAGGTAACATATGCTCATGTCGAGAGTTTCAGATGCACCAAATTCCGTGTGCACATGCATCATGAGCTGTTTGCGCAATAGGTAAATCACTATATGACTTGTGCTTTCCTTACTACACCACAGAGTTTTGGCAAGCTGCGTACACTGAAGTGCTTTACCTCGTCGGAATGGTGTTTGATTGGGTTGTTCCTCATGCCATTCATTCCAACGAAATGTTGCCCCCAAATATACGTCGAGCACCAGGTCGCCCTCCTACACAACGCAAACAGTCAAGAACTGAAAGGTCGAAGAGCACACGAAAATGTGGCCGATGTGGGGGGTCTGGACACAACAAGCAAACATGTAGGAACCCCGACACTTTTGAGTAACACATGAACTTGAATGATATTGTGGTTTTGATCGTGACATGATTTGCTTATATGGTTTATCGGTGTTTTGAAATTTTTTGATGCATTACATGCTTTCTATATTTTTGGTTCTCAATTTTAATCTTTTTAGTGTATTAATCGATTGGGTTTCCTTTTATTACTTCATGACTAGAATTTGTTTCATGATTGTATACACAATGTGGTAATGGGTACGAAGGAAGCTATGAATGACTTGATTTCATAAGTCACTGGACATACAAAGTGGTAATCACAACAAAAGTAGGCCATAACTGTATACATGTTGTACGTCACTACATATACAAAATGGTGATCACCACAAAAAATACATATTACCTATACGAATTTTTATATCACTAGATATACTTCAACATTTCACATACGACGATTACATCTTCTACATATCCTCCATAACGGATAAAGAGGGCATTTTACTGTCATCCTCGTTGTCGGAGCTTATGATGATCACATCTTCATTTATGGCGGGAACCGCTCCGACATTGTCAGCCAACCAGACATGGTTTGCTTGCGGTGGGACTTCTACTGGGACGATCTCACGATTGAGGATACATTCACCCACTCCAACTTCAAAAGACTTAATTTCTTCATTTATATTCGAAACAGAATGAGATGAAGGCTTACCCTGCGACGACAGTTCCACAGTTGAGGAACATATGGAACAAAATTATTGACATCTTCATCATCTTTCGAGTCGATGATGATCGGGTTGTCCGCAGATGACCCGGGTGGGGAGAAGTTAATAGCAACATCGATATGAATAGTTTCTTCGGTGGATGAAGACTTAATCAATGGAAGAACTTGTTAATGATAGTAATTTCATATTCAAGCCAATGCAATGTTTTATAGTTGATGAGTACGTGATATTCAATGCATTAAATATTAATCACTCCAACTCCCACCAATTTCTATTTACATTTGATTGACACTTCTTTCACATCATTGAGTGTAGACGTTGTACTTGTGATATGAGGAGTTTCTTGGGTTGATGAAGACACAATCAATGGAAGAACGTGCATTTAATTGCTTAGTATTAAAAATAATTGCATGTAAACTTTAGAGTAATTCATTTGTAAACGACAATGTTGCTAAAGCACAAGGAAAAAAAAATTTACATTTCAATTTATTAGAAAACATTGAGAAATTCCAAAAAACTGAATAAGTATGTCACTGGAAAAAAAATGTCTTCGTGATGCATGGAGACATCTCCGTGCACGCACGGAGACATCTATTTTTTTTACATTTTCTTCCTTTTTTAGTTTTTGACATTTTAAAGTTTAAAACTAAAGAATTCAACATTTGCATAAAAGGAAGAAACCTTGTGAGTTTTTCCTTTTTATTATTTTTACAGATGAGTTTGAATCAAACAAGATGTCATTTAGCTTTCACTCTATTGCATAATGAACATAATTTGAAAAAATTAATCAACTGATCATTTTTTCTCCGGTCCATTTTTCTATTCATGCTTCAGGTCAAGCTAATTTTCGGTATAAAAAAAAGACCAACATTAGGTGAAATCTTTTCATGCAAAAGTTTCATTAATTCCAAGATGCTTGAAAATAGAGAATCAACCATTTATTTATAAGGGTTGAAACGAAAACCTAGTCTAAAGGAATTAGTAATTTTAGTACGAGGGGCGTAAGTAGATGCATCATACTTAGCCTGTATGTCTCGATTTATTCCACTATCTCAATTGGACAGTGCAAAAATAAGGGAACAAATATTTGCAGGTTAAGTAGCATGAGAGGCTTAAGCAGATGCATCGTATAACTTGATCTGGTCAAAATCAAACACGAATACACCATAGTTGACAACTTACAACTTCACATGGAAAAATAACATGCCATGCTGTTAACTTCGTATGGTTGGAAAGAAGATGTAATCACTCATAATTTAAATGCTAACTAACATTACAAATGGCAGCACACGTGGCTCGGAAAAAAGTAAGAATCTTATTTTTGAAATTATGTTTTGTTTAAATTACGATCTCATTGTTCTGCACCCAGAAAGTTAGCAAGAAAAGAGCAGAAAAACCAACAAAACTGCAAATTCAACCCACAATTTCTTTACCTTTGTAATAACAGAACCATTGCTTGACTTTACTACAAGCTATGTCACCCTTTTCACAAAATTAAACCAACTAAACATCAAACATATCAAAACCCATTTCATTACAGAAAATTTCGTTCTTACTGATAAACTTCACCAAAATCCCAAAATCTTTAATTACAAATCCCTAACTATCAATTTCCAAAAAACCCTAAATCCCTAAATTAGAAAACACAATTAACTTCCTGTTATTAATGTGAAACTCAATGAGGAACTCAAATAATTTATCTCATTAATAAGAAACAAAATTACTTTACCTTAATAAGATACACAATTAACTATTTAACTTGTCCGAGTTCTGAAACTTACCTCACTAGGAGACTGAGTGCTGACTATGCTGAGTGTCGAGAGATCGAGAGAGCTTAGAGACGAGTGAGGACGGGCGGAGCCGGAGTTGCATAGCTTGGAAGTTGGAACCACTGGAAAGCGGTTGCGCATAGCCGCGAAAAGTGGTGTCACGAGCTAGTGACTGCTGTCGTTGTGGGTGTGGCCAGTGACTGCCGTCGCCATGGGAGAACTTTCGGGCGGAGAGTGACGGGAGAGACTCGAGGGCTGAGAGACAGAGGATGGGAGAAATGAAGGGTTTGAACTCCTTTCCTTTTCATTTCGTATATAAAAAAAATCTGAATTGACGTTGTACTTTTTTTCAAATAATAGTTGGTCAACACAATTTCTTATTACTATAAATTTAGGTTGAATTGAGTTCGCGAGGGTATTTTGGTCAAAATAATTGCAAAATGGATATTGACAATTTTTTTGGACATTTTTACATATGACCATGTAAAAGTGTCATTTTTTGAAATTTCTACGGTAATATAAAATTTGTTCTATGATTTTGTACTATGTAGTCATTTTGTCTAGTAAAATAACAAAAGCAACTAATTCTCTGTCCCCACGCATCGCATGTTCATAGACAAATGTGTCTGTCTGTCTGTCTCTATATTATAAATCTTGACCTTTCTTAATCAACAAGTCTTAATTAAAGTTAAATGCGCTCTCTCTCTTCCTTTTTTATTATTTAAAAGTGCGATGAATCAAAATTTTAATTAATCACCGACTTAATTAATTTAATTATAATTCTAAACCAGAAACCCCCAAAGCCGCGCCACTGGTGAGTGAGTCTAATGACCGACCGTTGTAAAGGGAAAAACCACGTCATACTCATGTTCCTATCCACGTTCCGTTAATCTCTGCATCGCTATAACGTTCTATTTTTCGTTTTAAAAACAAAAAATTAATTTAACTGTTAATTTTAATTTAGACTATTAAAAAATTATATCAAGAATATCTTCGATATAAATAAATAAAAAAAAAACTTAATTTAAATAGCAGAACCCGACATAAATGGCTTCTTGAATTTGGAAAAAGGGAAAGTTATTTAAGTGCATTCCAGTAAGGAAGTTGGACTCTTCAATTTCGTTTACATTTGCTCTCGCACTGTAAGTCAAGTGCATTTGTTTCTTGTTCTTTTTTGGTTTTTGGGTTATTTATTTTGTGGATATTAATGGTAAATTTTTGGGTAAATTGTATCAAGATTCGTTACCTTTTTGGAGCATTTAATTTGTTATGATATGGTCGAAATTGGGGTTTCTTCTACATTGGTTACAGACTTACAGTGCAATCAAATTGGTTCTGCGCAGAGCGTTAAAAATCTCTTTGGCGGCTGAGAAAGACTGGACTGAAGGGGAAGAGAAAAAAGGAACTGGGTTTCATCAATCTTACTGGAAAATCATTTACTTTTACTTGAATTTTGGGTGTGTTTTCTCGTTCATCAAAAAGTTATGATTTTTAACATTGGTTCTCTGTGACTGTGTGTAGTGTGTGACTCTTTGCTTTACGTATTAGTTGTGCTCTTACAAATGGAGTTCTGATCTGTTTCTTTGTTAGTCTTACAGTACTCTATGTCTACGTATGCTTGTGGATACAAATAATTTTAATAGATATTCTCAAATTCACGACTTTTTATAATAAAAAAATTATTAATTTTGGATTAATATATACTTCACAGGGGAGAGAGAGAGAGAGAGAGTTGATTTGCAATGTCGAAACAGAGATATGGTGCCCGGAATTCTGGATTGCCTTCAGTATCTCGATTTCAGAGTGGGCATATGCCATCAGGGGTGGTGCCAGTTTCAAGAGCTGTAAATGTAGGAAAAGTCCTAGACAGCCCATCAGGATCTGACATGGATATGGGGTCTGATTCTGATGACGAGTTCAGTGGTGTGCAATATTCGCTTGAAACATCACCGCAAGACAATAAAATTCCCAATGGTGGCGCTAAATACAAAAATTCATTGCATGGGCATATTGATGACGCTGGCAGTCACAGGAATCACTTGGAGGGTCTAGGAGGGAGAGGTGGTAAATTTCCAGCGGCACGACCAGGTTTTGTCTTTTTTGATGAACCATCAGACTCTGTCACGAGCTCGGAAGTGAATTCTACGCCACCCAGGAAAACATATGTGCCAGATGCTTACAACTCTCGTGTCCATTTGCGGCCAAATGAAGAGACCTCGAATCAGGTAAGAGCTTCCTGTGCTCTTATGAATATCCTGTAAGTAAGACATACTTGGAAGATTCAGTATTTCTTAGTACTTTTTGGGAATCGAAGCTGATGCTGGGTTTTGCACTAGTGTTTAGCTATGCATGGCCTTCCAACATGTTCGCATCATTTCTTATATAAATGCAGGAAATGCTGAATCTGTTTCACCTCTTTGTATTTTAATGTGGAATAATGAGGTGTGCTTGGAGTACGCTCTGTCATTCATTTCCAAATCCAGCTGGAATGTTTTGAAATTGATGTTTGATTACTTTGTATAATGCTCAACTGTTTTATGAACCTTCAGAGTTGTATTAATCTGTTAATCTGAAATTTTATGGCTAGGCTCTAAGATGTTTCATGTCATAACCTCCTTCCTCGTGCACCAAAAATTGTTTGCTCTTCTTTGGTGCTTCCTTGATGAGGAGGTTCAGGATATTAACTCTTTTTTGGCAATAAGTTGGTGCACTTTAGGTTGTACTTTTTCTCAGACACTTGCCATTTAATCTCTTGAAAGAACCCTTTGTAAGATGATTAGGCCTTTTCCCTTGGATTCTTGGTGAGATCAGTGAATTTTGTTGTCAAATAGAGATGTAGTAGTAGGAGATTAAAATGGTAAAGCTAATTTACATCATCATTTGTTATTTATTGTCATTAACTATTAGTATTTCTATTGTCACAATTGTAGCCAGCTCCAACTACCGCTTCAAGTACATCCTAATACTGCTCATTCCTGTTATTATTATCAACATGGGTGACTTAATGGTGATACACTGTTCAGGTTTCCTTACGTACACTGTGGTTGCAGGATTTCTGCAGTGTGCCAATGCAGAGTAAGAAGTTCTATGATGATGATATTGCCAGCGCTCCCCCACTGACTGCTGCTTTTCAGCATATTAATCAAGTTGCTGAAAAACCTGTGACGTCAAGAGATAATGTTACCGCTCATCCAACAACATCACGTGGTTCTGCAATTGGGGTTGAACCTAATGTTTACAAGAGTACACCTTTGGGTGCTACAGAAGTCAGTACTCCTGAACCTTCAATAAGGTACACGAATGTCAATGTTCTTAAATGTTCCTAACAGCCCCCACCCTTGAGTGGGTTAATAGCTTGTGGGCTAATTTTGAAGAAGTAAAGTTAATGCCCTGTATTGCACAGGGCTGCTGCTGTATCTTCTCATTCTTTGCCTTCTCGATATCCTACTTTTCATGCGAGGTATGTCTAAACTGTAGTGTTTGTGCGCTAGGTTGGATTTCTGTCATATTTCCCTTGGTTTTTGCACTTGTCCTAGAAAATCTTTACTTCACAGTTCTCGTTTTAGTCAGTTTTGAAGCAAAATATCTACTAATTCTATGTGGTGTTGTTGTTCATCATCCGAACTGGATACAGTGGGCTAGGTTATTGGTACGGTGTTATATCCTATGATGCTTGTGTTCGGTTATGTCTTCACTCATGGGCCAAAGGCTGCCTGGAAGCTCCTGTGTTTTTGGAAAATGAATGTGCGCTGCTGAGGGATGCTTTTGGGTGAGATTATTACTGATATTTCCATCTCTCCCTGGTTATATAAATAGTTTTTGTTATTAACTTTCTGCTTCATAGTTCTCCTTTATGATTTATAAAAATTCATGCATTTGCTGCAATACATGCCCACTTGCCAGGAGTGTATGTTGTCGTTTTAGAGTCTTGAAGTTCGTGGTTTTCACTATAAAATCTGATGACTTTCATCTAGTTATAAGAGTTGAAAAGAAGCATAGTTCTCAGCATCTTATGCTAAAAAACAACAATTTTCTTGATTATTCTGATTTGCATACTTCTTGTGCCAGTGATTTTAAACAGTTTCATATTGCGTTTGAAGGTTGAAACACGTATTGTTACAATCTGAGGATGAACTCTTGAGAAAAGAGTCTTCAGAACTTGTCAGTGAAGGAGCTTCTGTAAAGATGAAGAAAACCATTGGCAAGATTAAAGTTCAAGGTTCTTATAGGTCTTTCATAAAAGAAAATTATTTCATGACTAAATTTGCCTGTGGTGTATTTAAGATCTCTATGATACTGGTTATTTTGCAGTGCGGAGGGTGAAAATGGGGCTGGACCCACCTACAGGCTGTACCTTTTCATCTTTAAAGTCAACATCTGCTGTAAAGCTGGAATCATTTCAGTTTCGGTTATCCAATGTAAAATCAATCCTCTCTTCTGAGAGGAAAGCATTACGGAAAGCACATGTAACCCCAAGAGTTCCTATAGATGGATCTTTTTTACAGCAGAGTATGACATATATAATTGTTGGGACTCGCCGGTATATGAAAGAAGTTCCCGAGCTTATGAAAATTGGTGTGAATGCTTGGCGCAACAGTTCGTCATCTTATGAAGTAGTGCAAGGTATGTAGGCAATGTGTCGAAGAATTTTTCAACTGATGGGTTATAACTTTGTTTCTGATTTTCTTTATTTTTATCTTTCCTCGTGGTCATACCGCTTTTATTTATAGTAGTCACGGGACAGCTTATTGGTTATTTATCCTCTTCATCAGTTCTCTTTGGTATATAAGTTTAATATCACAGATATTTCTGATGTTGCTTTAAGTTTTTATTTTGCTTCTTAAACCATCTGAATTCTAAAAACTTCATGAATTTACTAGGGAATAAAAATGTTTATGCAACTTTGACTTCTTTATTAAGCGACATATGACTATAAAGACAGAGCTCAAGTGGTTTAGTGTTTACGCAAGGAAGTTTAACTTGGTCACTCCATTTTACTTGGTTAGCTGGAGTGGTGAAATGTAGCCCCTATTTGGCCCCCATTTTTTAAATCTTATTTTTCTTTAAACTCATTTTCAACAATACATTTCATGGGATCCACAATTTTTATAAATTTTTAACCACTCAATTCACCAATTTTTTATCAAAATCTATGTTTTATCCAAACCAAACAATGGCGTAATTTTAGGATATTTGAAAAGTATATTACATTGGGATGGCGCCAAATTATCTGGAAGTGATAGAATTGCTGGTGTGGGTCTCACTGAGAACCTGACGGATTTTTCTCTTCTTGTTTTTACATATTTTAAATAAATAACATATATAATGGTAGATAATCTAATTATGCACCCCTACTCTTGTATCTAACAGCCCATTTTCAATCCTCTATTCACGAAAAGAACTTTAACTGACTGGACCTGTTTCGTTTTGCTCTTTCATAGGGAACCTACATGTCCTATACCAAAGAATCCAAATTATGAACAGTTCGATCCAGTTCTTACAAGAATTATGCAGAACTGAACCCCCCAC
>CAIGRH010028553.1:0-10447 GCA_903798295.1 Fraxinus nigra | reverse complement strand
TGTGTTGGCTTGTCGAACCCATGTTAAGGACATTTCCTTAGCATGTTCTTGAATTTGTTCCAAGCTTCATCAAAGGATTTGGCTTCATTTTGGCTAAATATTGACATGTCGTGCCTCAATCTCACCACTTTAGCTAGTGAGAAAATTTTGGTTCAGAATTTGTGAGCCAGACCATTCCAGGTAGTTATGTTCAGCACTGGAAGTGAATCCAACCACTCGAGTGCTTTATCCTGTAGAGTGTGTGGAAATAACCTTAGCCTGATAGCATCTTCTGATATTCCCTAGTACCTGAAGTGTTGACACATATCCAAGAACCGGGTGAGGATTTTCATTTGTGTAAAACTGATGCCCATTTGGGAATAATTGGATGATGTTAGTCTTCAGCTGAAAGTTTGGCTGTTCAAAAGTGAGGTAGACAAACAATGCTGGATTGACTTTGAGCAACGAATGGGAACAAGAAATCCCCTAGAAGAGCATTCCCATCATATTGTGCCTTCTTGTTAGCTGGAGCTGTAGGATTTACTATCGGTTCCAGTTGTTGATCAACCATTTGTATTTGTCCTTGATTGATCTGATGTGCTACTCTCGCTATCCTCTGTCTTCGATGAAAATTCCATTCAATCTCCAAATCGGTTGGAAGTAATTTACAGCCAACTGATCTTCGCATGCAAGACCTAAAGAAGCGAAAAATAATAGCACTTTGTTCTGCCCAAGTAAATAAACTTAATAGACAATAAAATGTAAACTAAAATAAAAACAAACAAGTTCGAATTAGTATCTAAATAAAAAAATCAAATTAAAACCCAATCCTCGACAACAGCATCAAAAACTTGTTCACTAAAATATGTTCGCTTTATAAATCACAGCAAGTGCACGGTTCATTAACAAGTAATAAGTGGAAATTGTAAAATTTTGAGTATCGTTCCACGAGGATTGATTTGATTTGATTTCTATTATCAAAACCTTAACCGAATCTATTAAACTCGAGATGGTTGGTTATTGGGATTTTGTGACTAAACAATGACTAAAATGCAACAAAAATGTAATTTAAGCTAATGTAACTAAATGAATGTAAAACTACGTTGAATGTAAAAGTTTGATGAAATTAATAAATGAAAGGCGCACTAGGATCCCGAATCACCAAACAATCTCACGTTTAACCCTTATTTTACAATTTGATAACACAACGATTTAGTTGAAGAATCAATGTTTCGAACCTATTCAATAATCTCTCGAGTAGAATTGAACATATTCTTGCATACCATTTGACTATATTTCTTTGACAAATGCAATACATGAGAATGCGTGACGTTTTGTAAATAGTTAGATATTCATGTAAAGTATAGCGCTATATTTCTATCCCCTATCGGACCCTACGATGATTTACACCTCATTGAATCTAATTCGATTCTTTCGAANCAAAGTTCCCTTTTAACCCATATTTCACAATTTAACAACACGATGAATTGGTTGAAGAATCAATGTTTCTAATTTATCCAACAATCTCTTTCGAGTAGAATTGAACATATTCTAGCATACCATTTGACTATATTTCTTTGACAAATGCAATACATGAGAATGCGTGACGTTTTGTAAATAGTTAGATATTCATGTAAAGTATAGCGCTATATTTCTATCCCCTATCGGACCCTACGATGATTTACACCTCATTGAATCTAATTCGATTCTTTCGAATGCATGAAATAGATCACATATACTCACATAATCACATGCATTTAATTATGGAGGCATTGAAGTGTATATAAATCATTCGACATAAAATATTCGTGTCTTAATGTCAAAATTGTAAAATAAAAAATTAAACGTTCACAAAGCGAGGATCATCGTTCTCCTAGTACTATAAAATTTTAGCCTAGCATGAATAAAAATAAAGAACAAGAAATTTGTTTAGGAAAGGACATCACCCAAAACTTGAATATGAATTTTGAATTCTTCAATCTTCAATGTAGATATCTTGGTTTTGTCTTCTCCTTGTTTTTCAATGAGTTTTTCTCTCTAAAGTGGCGTAACCACCTTTTTTGGACGTTTTAGGGTTATATAGGTGACCAAAATCTTGTTTCCATACGAGTTGTAGTTGAATTACGAAACTAGAATTTCCCCCTTTTTCCCTTCTATGCGGTGGCATAGAAGGAATCTATGCCGTAGCATAGATCAACTTTTTTTTTTTCCTATTTTTTCTTTGTTTGCCACTATGAGGTCGCATCCACAGTAACACTATGCGACCGCATAGTGCTACCATCTTCCAAGGTTTGGCATTTTAGTCCTCAAACTCCAATTATGCACTTCTTGATCTCTTTTTCCATTTTCCCTCCTTCCAATGCATAATTCCCATGTTTAATTTGATGTTACCATCCTTGAGTCTTCAATTTCTCTTCCGGGTCATCTTTTGGATGTTTGCATTGCAGTTCCTAAACTTTGATTTTCCTTCATTTTGGTCCTTTTTCAGTCGTTTTCTCATACATTTTATTCCATCCATCAATGTAGTCCTATAAGCACAATTTATATTGAATTAAGCCCTATTCAAGCATTAATATCAACAATAAGTCATGTAATGTTGCTAAATACACGTTAAAAATGCACTTATCAATAATTATCATATTATTTTAAACTTTTGGGCACCTATCCCAACACTTAGCTCATGTTTGCTGATGTTTATTAACAATTTATAATTGGTCACTTTTTTATCCACACATTCACTGAAACTTTTTATTACTATTCACTTGTAAATTATTCATTTTTATATAGGGAACAATATATATTTAATATGTTTGAAAGATACAATTTCAAAATTAAGAAATATGTTTACAATTTAAAAAAAAAAAGGAAAATACACCTCGTGTCACTTTTTGGATTGACATTTACAAAAAAATGCCACATTTTATTAATTTTGACAAAAATGTCACTTTTTGAATTTTTTTGTCCTTTTTTGTATTCCCGAAAGTAACTCCGATAACAAATTGGCTCGGTTTTCTTGTCATTTCTAACACAAGGTATGTTTATATCTCATTATTCCATTAACTAAGGTTTAAGATTTTTTAAATCTTTTAATATTATTCGAAAATGTTGGATTTTTAGCAAAAACATGTACAATTTTTTTAGGAATTTGTATTTTTGTCTCTAATTGGTCGTGGGTTTGCCCTGAAATTAGAATATACATGTCCATTTTGTTTTTTTTTTTATGAATTAAGTCAATGTAAAGGATTTATAGTGTGCTTGGATGTAGGTTGAATTTGTGGATTGATATGTTCAATTTATTGCAATGTGGTTCAATTTTTCGATTCATAGCTTAGGTAATGTGGTTCATTATATGTTTCATTGTATGGTTGATTCAATTTGTTGCAGTGTGGTTTATTTTATGGTCATTGCAGATTAGAAAATCTTATTCATGTTTGCACCCGAGAAGTGTCTTTAAAGTACAAACGAAAATCCGTCGAGAAATCAATCATTCTTGACAGACAGTTAGTGGATTTCTCGACGTTTGAATGGATTACTCGACAATAATAATAAAATGAGAACATTTTTGAGTTGCTTCACTATGTGTCGTATGAATTCATTACATGTTAAATCATTCCGTGACATTGGAATTTATTCATGTTAATGGAGTTGCAGATGGATTTCAAACTCCATACACTAAGAGTGGCCGGAAGAATAGTATGCAATAGGACTTCATTGACTCGAACAACTAGGTGTTGCTTTTGAACTTATAATTTGTTGTAATATTTTGAAGCTATATCATGACGTGTACGTTAAACAACTTATTTTTATGTTTGTTTAGTTCATGTTCATGAGTGAAAAGACATTTTTATTGTGCAGTAGGTCAAACTATCCAGATGTCATTTATAAGGAATCGTGTGTAAATATGTTAGATGATCAACGATACTACCACTAAATTCCTTTTCCCATCTTGGATGACGTTGCTAGCCAATCATCTTCTTTACGAAGATGACTCCGGTAATGATGAGCTGATTCTTAACGTTCCACCACTCAAGATCATTGTCATAAGTTCAGATGATGAGAATGAAGTAGTGGGAGCGAAAGTTCAAATGTCGACGACACTTAACTCAGGCGAATAATACTTCATGTTATCGGCTTGGTTTAAATTTTCTTTTATTGAAGATTAAGTGTTAATGTATAACTGTAATATTGTGTGTCCGATCAATCGTTATGCCCCGATATTTTGTCTAATTTACTACTTAACAGTTCCCAATTAATGAAATCTTATTTTGTAAAAAGTAGAATGTTTTTGCACCCAAATAAAAGCTACAACGGTAATAATACGAAAATAACAATATAACATAGTTAATGAATATCATCATTGTAATGTACAAAATACAACCTCAAGCCTCAAACATCATTCAATTTTACGTGATTGGTGTTGGAATATGGTTTGAACGTGTGGCCCTAATGTTCCTAACTCGTTCCCACGCGAGATGATGAACCTCAGATTATTGCTTATATCTGAAAAATTGAGATATCCATGATAAGCATTCAGCACAATTCTTATATCAAAATTTAATATCACGCAAGTAACATCTACGAATAAATTATACCAAACAGTAACAAATCGATGACACGATAGTCCAAGTGTCTTTCCCGACATTTACTAAGTGTCAAGTTCGACATTTTTAGTGTCGGTCTTCACATTCTAGTTCGACTGTTGAACTATCGATATTTACGGTTAGCACCTGATGGAAAAGATTATGAAATAATTTTTATTATTTATTTTTTGGTTAACGATTCTATTATCCATTGTATATTAAATATATTTATAGGTTTTTTACACAAGTCAAACATCAAATCACGGCATTAATTAGTATTAATGAGCAATAAATGTACTAAAAATGTATCTACAAGGGCAATTTGGACATTTTGCAAAAGGGGACATTTTTTAGCACTTTTTGAAAATGGAATTTTTTATTTTTATTTCTTGTGATTGATAATGTAGGGACATCTATGCAAAATTCTCTTTCAAAAATTAGGTCATAGTTAAATTTTATTAATTAAGCAAATAATTAAAGATATTTTATTAACTAAATATATTAAGGTATACAATATATGGTCACAGTCACAAATCACAACTTATTTATTGATCATGATAGGTAACATAGGGATTTGACGATCCTATTTGGTCAAATACCTAGCCACCAACTCCTATATTCCTTTCATAATAGGTCACATATTATTTCTCGATTACAAATCATATATTTTATAGTTAACAACTTATTTTACGATAACAAATTATGAAATTAATTGGTCACAAGATATTTTAGGTTACGAATTATCAAATTCATTGGTCACAATTTAACAAATTGTAAGTCATAATTACAAATATGGTCTCGCAATTTCACACTTTTTAGGTTACATGTTATTTATTTGATGTGATCCAGGATATGAGGGTAAGTTCGTGTAAGGATCCATTGGTCGTTGAGGAAGGACCAATGACGATGTCACGTGCAAAAAAGGTCAATAAGGCTATGGGATTGCTTGCTTAAGCTCGATGGACGAAACATTAATCACAACAAGCAAATGAACAAGTTTCATGTTGTGCTTGGAAGAAGAAATAAGATGGATCAATTTGGTTCAAATAGTAGACGAGAAAACTGGAAAAAGTAACTATGCGACCGCATAGTTACCCTAGGCATGCGACGACATGCCTCTATATCGAAATTTAGAGTGGTCTTTTTGTGTGAACTATGCGACTGCATGCCCATACACTATGTGGCCTTACAGTACAAGTTCGGCACTAAATTTTTCAATTTTTGAAAAAAGTCTTATTTTATTTAAAACTCTAGTTTTATGATAATTCTTGATATCTTGAATATTAATTTCGGTTTTAAGTAGGTTTTATGGATTTTTTATAAATAGGACTCATTCCATTCATTGTAAAAACACACACAATTTGAGAGATAATATTGCGAGGCATATTGTTGTCTTCTCGTTCTTCACTGAATTAATTTTGAACTTGTCAACAATCAATTTCTCTTGGCGTTCTACAATATAAGTAAGGTTCATAAGTTCGTAATCATGGGTCAAGTTATTGTTAGTGATTGTCTTGGTTCTTTGGTTCAATAATTTATTGGGTCGAGCCTATCAAATGTTGATTCTTGACTTTTTTGGGTTTGTTCTAATTTTTCGTAGGTTCCGTAGCTACTATTACTACGTAGGTTCGCATTAGTTGATAATTGAGCAATGTTCAAAAAATCAAGGTTATTTCATTTGTTTTTTTTTCCTTTATGTTTGAGTCTTATTTTTCATTCTTCGTGTTCTTTGCGTTATTCATTTTTTTTTTTGTCTTCAATCCATAAAATACCAAGAAGATTCCAAAAGTTGTTTGTGTGCTAATCTAGCATCCAAATCAATTTTTGTTTCTGTTGCTGGTATCTAGCTGAATTTCCGAGCAAAATAAAAACGAAAAATTCGAAAACTGCTAGCTGCATACAATTTCATTGTTTTTGTGTAAAAAAAAAATCAAATTCAAAAGTGTCCAATTAAAATTCAAGAAATACTTTCTTGAATTTATCCGTAGCCTTTTATTCAAAATTCAAATTCCTACATTTGAATCATTTTAGATCACTTTTCTTACTTAATTCTTTGTTTGGACTCCACAAGGGTTAAATTTTGATTGAGATCAAATTAATTCTTTGAAGTACTTGCAAAAAAAATTCAGTGGAAAAAAGTAGAGTGGCGAGACTAATAGAGAGGAAAAGTCAAATTAAATGATATACGATAGTACACACGTGAGACAAATATTAAATAGATTTAGGATGTCTGACTGAGACGATTCTACTTCAAGCGTGAAGAATAGTTAAGTCATCATGACGGAGGAGACGATATGACAATTTGAAAGATTGTTTGATGAAATGGGAGATAGA
This sequence comes from Fraxinus nigra, assembly GCA_903798295.1. Lineage (NCBI taxonomy): Eukaryota > Viridiplantae > Streptophyta > Magnoliopsida > Lamiales > Oleaceae > Fraxinus > Fraxinus nigra. The sequence continues at coordinate 3,554 of CAIGRH010028553.1, read as the reverse complement.
ATGCACACGCAAGAGACGTGGATGGAGAGGCAAGACATGTTGCTTGCTAATTTGTTTAGGAAACAACCTAGAGAAGTTCCTAACACAAGGAGGAAAGGTAGGCGGGATCATAGAGTGGATTTTGCTGGTGAATGTGAAGTGGATAGTAACATTAATGAGGATACATAGGTGGATGCCAAATTAGGAATAATGAAGGATAGAAGAGTTAGGCATGAAATGAGGGGTAGAGATCTTGTTGGAGATGCTGTTGATAGAAGTATAGGAAATATCAAAATGACAATTTCTTAAAAGGAATGAGTGATTCGGAGACATACTTGGAGTGGGAAAATAAAATAGAGTTGATATTTGATTGCCACAACTAATTAGAGGAAAAGAAGGTAAAGATTGGTGTACTTGAATTTACCGATTATGCTATCATTTTGTGGGATCAGGCACATCTAGGTGGAGAAACTATGATAGGCCTATTGATACATGGGAAGAATTGAAGGCTATCATGAGGAAAATGTTCGTGTATAATCATTATTATAGGGAGCTTCATCAAAAATTGGAAAGCCACTATCAATGTTCTTGGAGCGTAGAGGATTATAATAAGGAATGGAGATTGCTATGACTAGATCGAATGTGGAGGAAGATAGAGAGGCCACCATGGCCCGATTTTTGAGTGGTTTGAATGGGAATATAACTAATGTGATAGAGTTGCAACATTATGTGGAGTTAGAAGACATACTACATGTACCTATGAAGGTGGAAAGACAATTGAAGAGGAAGGGAAAAACTAGGTATTCATCGGGTTCTAACCTTATTGGAAATCGAAGTGGGATAACAATAAAGGTGATGAGGCTGTTTCAAAAGGTAAAATTGAGCTATCAAAGGGAAGATATGACGTTTCTAGCAAAGCCACACCCAAGGCAGAATCCCAACCCCCTCGAAATTGGGATATCATGTGCTTTAGGTGCTTGGGATCGGGACACATTACTTCTCAATGTCCAAACAAAATGATGATGATCTAGCGCGACAATGGGGAAGTGATGAGTGATACTGATGGTGAATATAATGACATGCTAGAATTAGAAGATGCTAGCGATGTGGAGAAAGTGGAGTATGCAGTGTGGGAGCTGTTGGTTACACGGTGAGCTCTTAGTGCTCAAATCAAAGTGGATGACTTGGAGCAACAAAGGGGAGACATATTTCATACGAGATGTCACGTCAACAATAAGATATGTAGTATGATTATTGATGGGGATAGTTGTACCAATGTGGCTAGCACTACACTTGTTGAAAAATTGGGATTAATTATGCTAAAACATCCTAGGTCTTACAAATTGCAATAGTTGAATGAATATGGAGAGGTTAAGGTGAATATTCGAGTGTTGGTGAATATCTCAATTGGGAGGTATCATGATGAAGTAATGCACGATGTAGTTTATGTGCATGATGTGAATATCTTGTTGGGAATATCATAACAATATGATAAGAAGGTGATTCATGAAAGGTACAAAAATAGGTACAACTTTACTAAGGATGGGAAATCTAGTACTCTTGCGCCATTGACACCACAACAAGTGTATGAAAATTAAATCAAATTGAAAAGTGACGAAGAAAACGGAATGAGAGAAAAAGGGAGTAAGATTGATCTTTCACAATAAGTGAGAAAGAGATAAAATAGTAAAGTGGATAAAAATGAGAAAAAAAAAACTAGAGCCACAAGAGAATAAAGATAAAGAGTCCCGTGAGAGGAGAGAAAAGTCGAAAGTGAATTTGTTTGCAAAAGGAAGCGAGTTGAAGATGGCAGCAGTTGAGAACTAATCCTTGATCTTGTTGATTTATAAGGAGTCATTTCTCAATCTTGCAGAAGCTAATACACCATTTCCTAGTTTGGCTACTTCGTTGTTGTAGGAATTCGAAGACGTGTTCCCAGTAGACATGTCTAGTGGGCTACCACCCATTCGAGGAATTGAATATCAAATTGATTTCGTGCATGTAGCTATCATTCCAACATGCCGGCTTATCGGAGTAATCCAAAGAAGACTAAGAAACTTCAAAGGCAAGTGGAAGAATTGATGATCAAAGGGTATGCGAGTGAGAGTACGAGTCAATGTGCCATGCTAGTACTATTTGTGCCAAAGAAAGATAGAACCCAGAGGATGTGTGTCAACTGTAGGGCCATCAATAATATAACGGTATAGTATTGTCATCATATTCTTAGGTTAGATGATATGTTAGATGAATTACATAGATCATGCATATTTAGTAAATTTGATCTTAAAAATGGTTATCATCAAATTAGGATGATGAAAGTAGATTAATGAAAAATCGCTTTTAAAACTAAATATGGGTTGTATGAGTGGTTAGTCATGTTATTTGGACTTACTAATGCACCTAACACCTTTATGAGATTAATGAATTATGTTTTACATGCATTCATATGTAAATTTCTAGTAGTTTACTTTGATGACATATTGGTATATAGCAAGGATCTAACTGAACATATGTGGTATTTAAGATGTGTACTTATGATCTTAAGGCAAGAACAATTTTATACCAACTTTAAAAAGTGCACATTTTGCATGAAAAAAGTTATTTTTTTTTTTTGTTATGTCGTTAGTGTAAAGGGCATTGAAGTGGACGAGGAGAAAAGTAAAGCCATTAAAAAGTGGCCAACACCTAAAAATATAATTGAAGTAAGAAGCTTCCATGGGTCAGCTAGTTTTTGTAGACGTTTTGTTAAAGATGTTAGCACACTTGCCACACCACTTACGAAAATTATAAAGAAAAGTATAGGACTTCATTGAGGCATTAAATAATGGTATGCTTTTAATACTATTAAGGATAGGTTGTGCACCGCACCGATTTTATCACTATCTAACTTTAACAATACTTTTGAGATTGAATGTGATACCTCAAGAATAGGTATTGGAGCTGTCTTAATGCAGAAATGAAGGCCAATAGTTTACTTTAGTGAAAAGTTAAGTGGAGCAACTCTCAACTATCTTATCTATGACAATGAGTTGTATGCACTTGTTCGAGTTTTGGAGATAAAGGAATTCGTGATTTACACCGACTATGAGTCCTTGAAGCATTTAAAGGGTCAATGTAACTAAACAAGAGACATGCAAGGTGAATGGAGTTTATCGAGACATTTTTATATATTATTCGGTACAAATAAGGTAAATAAAATGTTGTAGCGAATGCTTTGTCATTGAGGTACGTACTTCTAACTTCTTTAGGCACTAAATTGCTAGAATTTGAATATGCTGAGGACATGTATGCTAATGATCCAGATATTTCTAATATATATAAATCATGTGATAAGGGTGCTATTGATAGATTCTTTAGGCATGATAAGTATTTATTTTGGGAAAATAAGTATGTGTTCATACATGTTCAATAAGAGAATTATTAGTACGTGAAGCACATAGTGGAGGTCTAATGGGTCATTTTGGGTTATGAAGACATTAGATGTAGTAATCGAGAATTTTTAAACAAAATAAAATTATTTTCTCGAAAAACGTGTCGCTAAATTTTAAACCCTATCGTTAAAGTGAAAACGCGTT